>UZAF01017738.1:0-42217 GCA_900617895.1 Haemonchus placei
TCCTGCACAAATGGTATCAGAGGGAACGTCGAATTCAAACCAAGTGCAAATCTCCGAAACCATTTTTTCGTGAACAGTACCTTTAATAACTGCCTGTATGACCTATCATCAACATCGTCAGAAGTTATCTCAGCCAGGGCTTCAGCCGATTTTCTCAAAATCTCCAAGAAAGTTGCCTTACCTAGAAGTGTAGCTCAATTTAAACAGATCTTGCATCGTTATCTTAAATAAGAGGCAAATGTTAGAGCATATGAATTAATCCGCTCTTATTTTCGCTGTTTGTTGCTCTTACTATCTCAATACCGTTCTTCCTAATAGTCTTTCTAATAGACTTGATAGTTCAATAGTGAATTGTGTTCGTATTGCTGGAAATGTCGTTGTTTGAGTGGTTGTTTATTTCTCTTTCTTTCATGTGCGTGCACATGCAATAAAGTTAAAGAAATTCCAGGCTTCTGCTACAAATAGGTTTTTTATCATTGCGGAGAGTATTGCGGTCTTGCCTTAATAGTTTTCGATCATTTCTATGCCATAACAGTGTAACAGTGTTAGTTCGTCATAGTAGAACATTATCAAATTGGAGTTTCAGTCCACGACTGCGACGCTTTCTGGAAGTTTTTCTTCCGACAGCCGTTTATCATTTCGTTGTTGCAAAAAATGACTGTCATGTTCGCCTTAATGCATAAATGCTCAGAGCCCAAAACAGCACTGCCAATCTTGGCTCTTCTACTTCTTGTATGAGGCGTGACTTTTCAAAAGTTTGTCCCATCAAATAACTTGTGTCTGACTGGACCCAAGCTCGAAAAAGGCCCTCTCAGATGTTGTGCTATAGGTCCTCTCAGATGTCGCGCTATAGTTCGAGTTCTTCTGCTAGTGAACGGTCTCAGGCGAAGATCAGGCTATTGATAAATCCTCTCTGATGCCTCTCCGTTGTTGCGCTGTGGGCCCTGTACTAACCTAGCCAAACATCTTTTTCCCTAGCCAAGCATCTTCTTAACTGAGAGTGTCGCGCTTGTCGTAACCACTCGAATGGTAACATAGTATTGGACCGGGATTGATCGAATAGGGCACGAATGAGATCAATTACTATTGCATGAGTAAGATCCACTAAGAACTGAAGTCAAATGCATGGCGCACTCCAATACCTTACCATGGTTGGTCTTGTGGATATCGTCGATTACGGCATTAGATGATCGAGCCAAGATTGGTACCACTCCTTTCCGCCGTACAATTGTACCCTTACGAATATCAATATCATCATAACCTTCCCCTTTCTCTTGGTTTCAATAAATCTACAATCGGTCACACTCCTTTCCGTTTCATGTATCGGAGCGTAATAAAATTGAAACACGCCCGGCTCTTCTAGTTTTTTCCATCACCTAGGTGAAGTCATGAAAGGATTTGTCTGTATTCTATGTGAATTGTCAGTGGATGATTGCTTCAGTACAATAGTAACGGCTCAAGGTCGAAGGAACTTTGTGTGCCTTAGCCACTACCAGCTCATGAATACATCCGAATGTGCTGCTGAGGTCGACCACAGAGCGGCCAGCAAGTGCCGGTCTTCATTGACCCTACTCCAGCGTGTTTAGGGGGACGAGATATGAGTAGAAGATCAGTTGCATCACTGACTGCACTCAATCCTGAACTATGTCTTCCCGAGGAACATAAATCTCTTCGAAAAGGCGGGAACCGAAGTCATCGTGGGGCTGAAATTCTGTTTAATTTCGTCACCGGTCTGAAAAGATGCCAAATTTTAGGCACCAACCAAAGGGACCCACTGGCCCACTTTGCCGAATTTCACCATACGGCTACTTCTCCGATATGACATACTGACTTATGAAGTTCACTTATTTTCCAAGCTCAGGAAAGGTTGCACATTGAGAAAGACCTCGACGAAAAATTTGCCAGCGCCGTTCGTTTTTTTGCTGTTCCATATCCTCGTTCCGTCGCCGTCAATCTCTATTTCCTGTTCGTTCCATGCTATGACGAATCCCATTGTCCTAATCCCATAGCAATAGTGACCAATTTTTTCGTACATCGACACTGGTTCAGGTGCCGACAGGTCGTCGTCAGTCGTTCTGCTTGGTCTATTCAATGACGAGTTCTTCTGAATGTTCCAACCTGGCATCACCATCAATGGGAACCCGTCACGCTTCATTCGATCCTGCTGGCTTTTCCTTATCCAAAGTTCCATCCAGTTCCACCAAGGGCACTATAATTTGTATTTTCTTCAACTTTCTAGTAATAGGATTGTCTAATAAACTTCATACCCATCCTCCCCATCCATCTCGGCCTTGATGTTTCATTGTATTTCTATTTTGTCCCTTTTTAGTCTATGTAGATCGTACCTCAAGCGCGCGTTGAGATCAATGGATCAATAAGCATCGAATGTAATTCCGCGCCGCGTCCGCACGCTTCTGAGCTCTTCATTTACGAGCTTTGCCTTTTTCACAGCAGAATTTCAACTATCTGAAATGGTATTTTTTCAGAATGAGATTCCTTCTTCCTTTGGTATTGATCTCAACCATCAGCATTACAGGTACGCATTCTTAGTGCTATCCATTCGAATTCCTCAACAGCCACCTTAACATTATATGAGTTTTCAGATGGCCAAATAAGTGCCATGTTCGGGAATCCCATTCAGGCCCCAAACTGTGAATCATGGTCCGAATGGGGACCATGTGTGTGGCTAAAAGGCCCTGAAAAAAGGCAAGTTGTTAGCCGCTGAACCTAAGGGAGTAGTTTTACAGTAAAGATATTCAGATTCCAACGGTCCTACTTCGATCAGCTGCTGCCCGGAAGAAAAGGTTGTCGGACGCATGTTTTCTTCCGTCTTTTGAAAGATCGATGGGGAACGGTGAGTAGGTTACCAACGAGCTCCTTTTTAAAATCAAGTACTTCTAGTTCTTTCGATGTGTCCCTTCTTTCGATCTTCTCATAAGCGCCCAGACGAGTCATAGTAGTTGACCTTTCGGTAGGCCGATAGGATCGCGAATTTCGTCCAGTAGTTATCTTTGGACGATCGTTTCGTTTGTTGACCCGGAAAAACGATAGTCATCCTATACTATGTTGAGGCTAGCGCGATCAACCAAGAAAGATAATCCCATTAGACATAGATCATCGTTCGATAGATCGATATGCACTAAATGAATTGAGATCATCTTTTTCTAAGGCCTTCAACAATTTCTACAACTACCTACGTGAAATTACAATCAGCGAAAAACAATGTGGTGAGTGCTCGTATCAACAGAGCTGTGGACGTCAGTGCCATCGACGGTGGGTCTTTCGACCGGTATAAAAACCCTAGAAGGTCGTTCAATACCTACTGAGCGAAGGTTAATGTCAATATCAGCCTAATTTCAGTGGCGACGTCTCTATGATCAATCCCTTGTTTGTGGCCGAACGTCGATGCATGGGAATCGACCAAAATAAGGTGAGTACCAAAGAAAAGGTTGTACTTTTCTGTTGCTGTGAAGGATAGAAAGGTAGAATTCCTCGGTGCTTAGGTCCGAGGTATAGTACCCCACATTCGCCTTCAATTCAGAATAGTAGTGGATGCATGTGTGGCCTATAAATGAATTGTGCTCGCCACCCGATGTACAAGCCTTTTATCCTCCCAAACAAGCATGGTACTAATTAACCGACCCGGAGGGATGGTGGCTTCGTTAGCCTAGGCGGATATCGACCAGGGATTGAACTCGTCACCATGCTTGTGTGGTAATGCACCACCTGCCACTACACCACCTTTGCCCGTTACATTCAAAAGTGGCACCTCAACGTCCGGATCGCAAGGTGAATGGGGATTCAACCATCCCTCGAGCTCCTGAGACAAGCTGGTTCTATCCCATCAACCGATAATTTGGATTTTGACAACTGGCAACTGCGCTTTCTTCCTTTGTGCTCTCATCTACTACTCATACTGTGGTCTCAAAAAGTCCTGTCTAACCTTCACTACACAAAAGCCTCTAAGGCAATCCAAAAACAGGTTCACGAAAGTCCTATTTGTTACGAATTCCTTCGAAAATGTTTGAATCCAGAGTCATGAGAAGGGAACCTGTTAGCTTTCACGAAACCCAATGGGAAGAGGTGCATTGCAATTACCGTTCTGAGATGCGCCACGTACTAGTCTTGCAATACGTATCACAGCGTCCAGTTGTATTGGAATGCTTGCGTGACCCAAAAACTGAATAGTGCGGGGCTGTTGACTACAGATCAGTTCTGTCGGACTGTTACTGTCTCCGATCCCATTTACTTGGCTTATAAGCGGGTGTTAATTTAACTGAATCAGAGTTTTACCAAAACTACTAAAAGCCAACATAACGTCCCTTGTTTTTCAGGCCTGCACATCGAAATTCATGACGGACTGCAAGTTGTGGCCCAATCCCAAAATACAGCTACCCAACGTCACCGAAAGTATGCAACAGATTATCGATGGTCTCGACTACCTCTCATGTGTCCCCCAACATCGGTAGGTATTCTATTCCTTCTCTTCGCCTCCCCTTAGCACTTTGATTGACGTCGTCTTGGCTACTTGCTGAAACCGCCTCATGGCCAATTTTGAATGTCAGTAATGACTGACAGCACCGCGCATGTCGCAAGCAGCACTAGCAGTTCCGTTTAATACATGCAATGAGAAAACAGAGCAAAAAATAGCTGTTTTCCCCATACATTCCCAATAAATTGGGTAGTGCTCATCTGTGGGCCCCTCGTAAGCTCAGGACGATGGAGAAATCGTAGAAATTTCAAGGATCTCTAGGCGAAAAAGTCGCACGGTCGGCTTTAGAGTTGGTGTCGGTCACCGGAACTTTTATCCTTCAGATTATTCGATAGCAACAGAAACAAGTAGTATTGCGTGGGTACTAAATCTTATAATTTAGAGGGAGGAGAGGTCCTGAGCTTTGAACTTTTTGCTGGGTCTTCCTCGCAATATGTGGACGAGTATTGCCATGGAAATAGAAGATGTTTTCCTTTTAAAGTTGCAGCGAAGCAATCCAGCTGGGTGCAATAGACTTCGGCAGCTAACAGAAGAATTCCTTGGGAGCAGTCTCATAGATGACCACTTTGCAGTTATACCAAACATTGGTGTTCCCTTGGAGTCCAGATTTTGATGTCGAAATGCCATGACCAAGCCATTGGCGCGGCTCACATTTACATCCCATTTCAGTGACCAGTGACCGTTGCCGATCCAGGCAAATAGCCACCGGAATGTCGATAAGTTCAAGTAGGGGTTCCCTCCTGTTCGAGCCCGGTGGTTACTCCAATAACGAGGTATCGAAGCTCCATATTTCGATTCTTTTCCCAGGCGATCAAGATGGTTCATACCGAGGTGTCACAGGGGTCTCCCTCGCCAAAATCGTCGAGGATCTCCCCTAAATAAATGCAAACGATGCTTTCTACCCATATCGATCGACCTGGTTCCAGCTCATCGCCCAAATCAAAGTCGCCGTTTCTGAACTTGCATATCTATACGTTTGATCTTATGAGGCCGTGGAGGACCCACCCTCTCACATAGGGCTCCTGTAGCATCAATGGCTCTGGAGAATTTCTTACTAAGATTCATAAAGTAGAAGCAGTCAAACACACTTGGAGCCAAGTTGAAGACTTCTGTGACCACGATGATACTGGAATGACAAGACAAACTTGCTAATAATCGAGATCGTTGCCCATCCTTCCCATATGTTTCTGACAAAATTTTCGGGAATGATTCTCCAAAAACTTCGCGTCGTGGGGAACTAAGTAGCGGAGAGCTTTTATAACAGCCTGACACGATGTTATATTATATGTATAATGAATATAATCAAATTCCAGACCAAATGGTTCCGTTTGCCGTTGCTGCTGTCATCCATATACGCCAAATCCACAGACGTTTGAATGTGAGCTAAAGCCGTTTATCAACAAAAACTGACGCCATCGGCTCTGACCCTTCAGCACTAGGCATTCATGAGGGCCGCTACAGCCTATTGACACAGCCACTCCAAAATACTTTAATATTTATGTTTGTTTATTTATGGGAAAGGAATAAATAAACTTGTCTCTGTTCGATACACTACATACACCATTATTCTGCCCAGTTCAGAGCCGTGACCTACAATCAAAGCATAGAAGTCAAAGCATTGGAAGTACGCGCCACGCGCTCAACTTCCGTTTGGGATCGTACTAGCATTTGAATGGTCATCTTGCATGCACTGGTAACTGGGAGTGGGATTTTTCGAAGAGTAAGCTACACCCGGGGTGGCAACTTTAACTTCTCTAATGTGAACCAATGAAGTTATTCTACCCAGAAGGAATGGATGGGTGTTTTGAGCAGGACCCGACCTCATCAGCAATGTAAATGTAATGCTATGCTTTCAGTCAGTCCCTACGCTTATTTAGCCTCAATCTATGTGACAGCGAACAAGTTTGGCATCACCGAGCTTTCTGATCCGCACTACATCAAATTCTAGATGCCTGCACATCAAACTTTGTCATATTGTGACATGTGCCCTTGTCACATGAGAAGTTGCGTCACTCAGAGTCACTAAACTTTCTAAGTGGACTTGCACTGAAAAAGACGAGTAGTCCAACTTTCATCCTTTCATATTCTCACAACTGAGCAGTTTTCGTACATGAACAAATTGCCTCATCTGCTTCACACGAGCGCTTTAAGAAGAGCCATTTTCTGCGGTTTTGCTTACCCGAAATTCAAAAATTTCTGACATTATTCGCAGGTTACTCAAGTTACTAGCGATTACTGAAATTACTGGAAGGAGACTGTCGTTTACGAAACTCGTTTACGACCCAAAAGTTCTGCGAGGGGGAGCACTTCCCATCAATAGTGTCAAGGGCTTCAAACTTGACAATTGCCTTTGTATTATTTTGGAACAACGGAGGGCATGGTGTCCCCCATATCCTCGTGCTGGAGCTGTGGCCGGAATAATGATGTTGAAAAGACATGAATGACACCTAAGGAGCTAGTCTACGAGCCCTTCGCATTGTCTGGACATGGCTCATTTACAATGGCATTTGGAATGAGCCGTAACTAGACAATGCCGTAAACTTTTAAACTAGCTCTCAAAATTCCTAGAACGTTCCTGGAGCGGAACAATCAAAGATTACGGAGCCGGGTTAATCGAGTCCCATCGCATTTTCTATTTTGCCCAAATATGGCTTCATTGGATTATTATTTGTACAGACTACTCTAACATCATTTGCTGGGACAAGAATCCAAAGATCAAACCTTCAGTAAGCCATAGGTACCTTGGATAACTCAGAAATTCTTCTACCAACTTAGGCATCATGAACTTCCCAGGTGGGTAATGATGTTAAAGACCAGAGTATAAAGTTGGAGAAAGTCATGGATACGTGTATGACCGCCCGTAGCTTCAAAGACGAGGAAGATGATTAGGGGACACCATTCCCTTAACTCTACCAAAATAAGAAGTAGGTGGTTGTCCGGGTGTGTCCGACCTAGAAAAATCTTTTTTTTTTCATGAAAACAAAGGACAAATTTCTCAGAGCCAATTATTACTCTGTTTGAAAGCACAGGTCGCGATTACTCCAAAGTTCCCTCTCTGAAGTCAAGAACGGAAGTGTTATAACAAATAGTGCAACGAAGGGTAAGAAAGCAAGGAAATCCAAGGAAGGAGTTCATGTATGATAAGACTTCTGAGAACCAGTTAAATGTGGGGGTTGTACAAGACTATGACGAAGAAAAGGGCATTTCGACGAAATTTCAGTGGTGTGCAATTGCATAAGGGTTGGCTGTTGGCTACAGTACCCCTGCTGCCAAATATGCTCCCCACCAAAGCCAAGATTAAAAGCACTAAAAGATAGGCCTCTGAATTGTCAACAAACCTGCTCCACTGTGAATAGTGCACCTAATATAAGGCCTTTAGAACAGGCCCGCTTCTGGGTGTGGACGTCGACGGAGCCGGCTTCGAGCCTTACTCCGCCCTATTCAGTTTGTATTTCGACCCGACGACGCCCCATATGCCACCCTTAGAGTCAACTCTCTATGGCGCAATGTAATCCCTTACCCTTTCCGACGACTGCACGACTCCGAGCCAGTGAGACTTCACCTACATAGCTTCTGACTACTGTAGAAGCAGAGCGAATCTTAGGAATCTCACCTCATTACCACTGAATAGGTTTTTTGTGTACTCTGACGACCGGATGCAGGACAGCCTTCTCATTATATTCAGGATCAGGCCTGTTCCATGAGGAGAATTCATTAGTATAAGCAACATACCTAATAACTGGTTTAGCTACAGCCATCAAATGTTCATGTATATGTAATGCCATGCAATTAAGCTCATCAGAATAGAAAAATGATCTTCAGAAGTCTTTAATTCATGAAACTTAGAAAGTCGCCTGAACCGGTGGAAAGGTATAGTTGGTATCGAAAACTTCAAGGACGAATTTTGAAAATCTATAATTCTATGATTCTTGAGTGGTCTTTCCCAGTCAAACATTCTCTTTACGAACCCGAAAACAAGAAAAAGTATAGCCAAGAAACTAACGAGTAGGATAGCAGAATAAAAGCAAATTTAGGGGGCTCTCTAAGTCCACACGGTCAACGAGCTCGAACCTAGCCTGAACCAAGCAATCCTTTCACCCATGCCCACTCATTTACTACCTGAGTGCTTGGAACATTAACCCTTATGTGTTTAAAAAGGAAGCCAAAGGTGGCTCAACACTGAACCCAAAACACGGTTTATTTACTTACTTGTGAGTGCGGTATCATTCTGTGATCACTATTGAATGCAAATATACATGCAACTGTCACTGTAGCTCTTGAAGGAAGAAGTTTGCATGGCGCATCCCGAAAAGGAACAACTGCCTGGCGCCCGGATCAACCGGATCATTGCTACCACCGAAAAAACTTGCCCTTTTGTCGAACATATCCAATTCTCAGGACCAGCTAAAGCCCAAAGCAATAGACAAAACGTGAGAATGGTCCTTCGCGTACCATGCCCTGATTCTCAGAGAAATTTTGCCGAAAATTAGCGAAATATTTGCGGAACGAAGTACCCAACGAACTCTTCTTCCAGTGAAGAAAGCAAAAGAAAGCTCAGGAACGCCAGTGTGTTTTCATCCATACACGTAAGTTATTGGCACCCAATGTCTTTGGATTAGATTTCCTGAGTAAAAGCTAGAATGTCTATTACATAGAATTCAGAAATCAAGGCCGTGTTCGCTCCCTACCTCTGAAGGAGTCCACCATTCATTTGCTTCAGAAGAGAAAACCTCGGTGATTACATCCCCTCCAAGTTATCCACCAGTAATCAGAATACCCTTGCCACTAAGTTTCTGCGATTAGATTTATCAAGCAGCATGGTTTACCAGAGAGAGCGCCTTTTGCGCTGAACCAAATGCGCTTTTTCGGGGCCACGAGGTGTTTTTATTGAAGTCATCGTCCAGCTAAGCGTTGAATTTCAAGGAGCTTTCGAAGAGCCATACGTTACGTGAGTAACTATGGTGACGACAACGAAATAGAAACCGGAGGTGCGTGATGTGGCAGACGTAGGAAGAATAAAAATATTGACAAAAAAGTCAAAATATTTCGCAATTGGTTGCATGCCCAAAATCTTCCTCACAAATCTGAGCAGAAGTCATCTTCGTGGCGCATCCCAATGTCACCTCATTTCAGACCCCTGACATTCATCAAAGGAATGGAATAGAGAACCTTTCCGAGCACCCTTGGACTAACTTCCCAAGGGTTTCTCCGTACTCATGTCCCTGAAACATTAGCTGAAGAACATTACAATCATTGAAGAGACCATTAATGGGCGTTAATTTAATAGAAATCGATCGGCCATTGCCATGCGTGCGGGCAAACCACGCAACGTATCCGAATCTAATTGAATTCGGGATGGAATTAGGCAATGTGGGCATTTCGACCGAAAATTAGAATCAAACCGGCCACATGCCTGATCGACAGCTTACTATCCAACCCGCTACCATCTACCGTACTATGGTTTTCTCTGTAAGGATAGGCCTGTAGTACGGGCCGAAAGCTACGTCTGCGTCCATAAGGATACTGTAGGCAAACAGAGTCAATTTGCCTCTTTAACGCTGGCTGGCATGTCGCATAAAAATTCTCGCCATAAAAACGCTAATTATCCTTGTCGGACTCATTTCACAACTAGTCCAATGCGAATGGACCAAGCACTACCAATCGCCAACCGTCGCGTGTCAGGCCTCATCGAACTGCCCTCGGATTCAATGGGATCAGTAAAGAATCTGGTCAAGGAACCCAACTCACAGCGATCGACTTTACTATGTACTTAGTCAAGTTGTGAGGGTTCTTCCCACCTAAGTGGGTCTGAACATATGCGACGTTACTGGTATACATGAAACAGCCTGTGGGATCGGATAAAAAGTAAACAGGACAAGGATAATTAATGGGAGACAGGAAACCCTATGGGTCTAGTAGTGAGTAATGAAAAGTAGTGGCAGTTGTATGTTAATGACATCCAGATAATAACATACTGGGACAACTGGGCGACTATAATGCCACATTATGCCACTTTGAGCAAAGCCCCTATCGGATAAATAGCCTGACTGGACAGAAACAAAAACGTTAGGCTGGCCGGTTCCCAACAAGAGCAGTACTTGGAATCACCTCACTGTCAGCACAGGTGAATGGTATGTACTCGAATAGCCCAAGTAAAGAACACATTTGGGCAATGGAGTGAAATGAAGTGATCTCAATGCCTAGCGAATATTCCACAAGGGCAAATTGGAGGCCGGAAAAGCCAGTGGCTTGTTGAAGTTCGCAGTGAACTTTCACACTCCGCTCACTTTCCCTCATTCCTTATTTCTAATCAGGAGAAAGGGGCTCACGAAAGGGCAAACATATGCCCCCAAGAATCGAAATCCCTGATGTCCGTCTATTTGTAGACGCAGCCTCTATCAATCCAGTAACTGAAAGAGTAGGGTTGGATTGGTGGGTGGAACTGAACGATTAGCAAGATTTATGCTCATTTTGACCTATTCAGGCAATTCCCGGTCATTGAGCTGGTGCTCCCTCACTTTTAAATACCCAGTAATCAATAGAACGAGGTATTCTGACCTGAGGTCCTTTCTATGTACTTCTTTCAGCTTGAATGTCCCAGAGGGCCAATTCAATAAGTAATAGGCAGTACAGGTGAAGGCGTATGTGGAGAAGCTATTATAATTTATTTATTTATTTATTTGTTTATTTATTTATTTATTTATAATCAAGTCTAATCAGGTCGACAGAAATGACATATGGTTTTTTCAAGGTAAAAGTCCATGAAATCAGTGAGATCACCCTACAGTATTGTGGTTTATTTACGCTGGAGCCTGATGTACCCAAGGTCACCAACTAGCCGCTCCCAGATGGGGCTCAAAAATATCCTGAATCAAGCCATTACCACCAAATGGGTGTTCGTCTTGAAACGATTTTGTTTCTTTACTTCCATAGCATTGCCTAAGCGCAAAGGTTTCGACTAGCTCACCACGAAAATCACTAGCTCCACCACAATTCAGCCCTATGTCGGCCTTATAAAAGGTGCCCTTATGTGACCCCATTAATTCTTTCACACCCGGACACATAATTGGCTTTTGCGCCTATCTTTTTATGTGAACGAGATTACAAGTAATATCTAGTAACGAAATCATGTCATTGCGTTGACATCGCCGTCGTCGTCGGACCAGCGGCCTGGCCGGAGCTCCTCTTCTGCCACGCCCCGACCGCCTATTCCACGCCCATCCGCGCTCCGCCCGATCGCCGACACAGAGGACGAAAGCTCACTCGCACTTCACCTTAGTCGTCTCGTCATGTCCGATCAGGCTTCTGCTCCCGCTCCTGCTGATGCTCCTGTTGCTGCTGCTCAACCTCAAGCTCCATCAACGCCCTCGGTAAGTGGCTTCCCTCTCTTAGAATCCCTTTTGCTTCCAAAGTCATTAAAATGAAAGTTATTTTGAGCAGAACTACTTTGCAAAAACTCAGTTTTTCTATAGCCTATCATAATTAACATGATTGTCTTATGGCCTTTGGAAGTGGCATCTCGCCTTTTCAAGGATATCAATTTCATGAGAAAAACGAAATTCGATACTCCTGCAGGTTATTAAGAGGCTCTCGCGTTTCATTAATGCGCTATTGCGATGAAATGGCTCCGAGAAAAACCGGCTAAAAACCACCAAAGGTCACAAGGCTTTGAGATAGAAATGATATTTGGAAGGGTGATTATCGAGAGAAAACTGCGTTTCCTGGTTTCCGAGAAAAGCTCATTTCTCCCTCCCCCGTCCCCACCCGCACTGGAGTTTATGGTATGGGAAGCGGAAGAAATTTGCCGAACTATTCCATGAAGGTTCGATAAAGTTAAACCAATCCAGAGCAGTCGGATGAAACGGATCCAGTACTGCCCCGTAAAGCCTCTCAACTTAGGGCCAATAGGCTTCTGAAACCCAAGATGGAGGAACAAGCTCTGGCACAGCCTTTACAGGGTCAAGGATACACTCTTAGTTGCTTTTTTAACCATAGACCGGAAAAGGCGTCCAAATAGCGTCGACACCTACACTTTGTTGGTTTATAGGCGCTCCGACGCGGTCAAGGTAGCATTCGGGGTTCTTTTTTTTAGCCATGGGCCTGTTGATGGGATTCACAACCCTTTTGCTTCCCTTGTTCTTTCGAAAACTCTAAAACTCCAAGGAAAAGGGAGCAGAGACAGCCCAGACAGCCCATGAGCACAAACTTATGATCTCTCTAGACTCCTTCTATTCTAGGAGCTAGAACATCAATGTTTTTCAGAGGTTCAAAGGTTTTTTAAGGGAAGGAGGCCGTTGTTTCGGGTGAAGTATTCGGCCGGCTATCCCCCCTCTGTGTTTATAAAACTCTCCATTCGGATGAACCCAGAATCACATCCCTTCTTGAACTAGATCGTTAAGGTGATTCTTGTCTTTTCGTCGGAATCGACTGCCTTCGGAACATCGCTTTCGTTTCGAGTCACTGTCCATTCCCCTTCTTCCCTACACCATCAGCTACCCCCATCCTCTATAACAACAGAACCGAGGAATTTTCCGGAATTGGTTGCCATTAACGGACGCTGGGCGCTACTTTTTTTCGGTTGGAGACGGCTCGGCCAGGGCTTTTCGATACTTTTCAGCAATCCCTTTTCTCATTTTAAACTTGTGGCTAGGCGGAATTGCGTGTTGGTCAAAAACTTCCAATACCAAATATATTTAGAATCGCTTTCCTTCGAGGCATTCCCATCCAAGCATCGGTTCCCACTTGTTTTGAGAACAGAGTCCACTAGGAAAACACCATTTTCATCGGAAGACTTCTACATGATTGTGTGCAATGAGGCAAGGCGGTCAGCTCCGGTCATTGAGTGGCCCCTGAGAGGTGCCTGAGCACGCCCTGAACAACAACCCTAAGGGCCCCTAATTTTTTCTAAACAGGACCTTTGCAGTTCTCCGGGAAGGGAGGAATATTGACGCTAATTGGTCATTCCTTGGAATCTGACCTACTCAATGAAGGGCAGTCGAGGGCAAATATCAGTTGCTATTGGGTCGGAGAGAGGGCAATTTCGGAGAAGCTTCGTGCCATTTCCTCGATGCAATTCTTGCTCAGGGCTTTCCCCAAACGATGAAAGAGGCGCCTCAAATCTCAATAAAACGTCCCAGCCACGCCGCTTCCGCCTCATTTCCCAACGTCAACTACTCTGCGCAGTCCCCATTGTAATGACACTGGCGCACACATAATCCAAATATGAGTTCAAGGAAGGGCAGGCTTGGGTCGTACAAAGTCACCCCCACATACACCATTCAGGAGAACTTTACAAATTTGAAGGATGTTTTTGAATAAATAGACTGATGAGAAGCATGAAATGCAACAAGGATGTCACTTTGTTTGCCAAATATTCCCAATGCCAGCGCCCGAATTGGTGGCATATCTCACCCACGTCACTCGTACATCCAACCAGACTCCGACATAGCGCTTGAAATTTGTGGTCCCTGGGGGACATTGAGGCATTCGGACATTCATCGGCAATTCAGATGAACATATCCCCGACTAACAACAACTTCAACTGGAATGGCATAACAGCTATTCGAAAAGGCCGGCCTCCAGGGCTCATCTTATGGCTAGAAAAAGTCTCAGGCTAATTCTGCCAATGTCAGTCTAGGAGAAAGCTCTTCTTACCTAACTTCTACCTTACCCAGTTAATTACTCATGCCGCTTGAGTTCACGGGCCACTTCCTTCTTCTTACGCTTATGAGTTGTGCGACCTGAGGTGCTGCTTATGAATGCATTTCAGGCTTAGTCGGCATTGTCCCATTGGAAACTCAGAGAACACCAATCAATGGCGCCCTCCTGTCAGCGTGTTACTCGGACCTTGGGATAAACTGCCCAGGGAAGCTGAGATGCTTTGAAGTTCTTCATTAGTACTTTAATGGGGCCCTTAGCAAAGGCCTTCTCGGTTATGGAGACCGCAGTGACATCATGAGGCATTCATCTAAAAGGAAAAGGCTCCGGAAAAACGAGGAACGAAGCTATTTCCTGGGATGCTCAAACATACAGAACCACTTGTTCTCGTGCAACAGGCTCATTACTTTTTTAGGGTCATGGACAAGCGATAGTTCTTGACTAATTCCCCAGGGCTCAGCTGCCTTCAGCATTCCATCTCCTAAAAAAAGTGATGGTCTTGGAAAAGACATTAAATTCTTCCCGTTCCAGCCTTATGCTTTTACCGTTCCATCTCCACACATATTCCAAGAAAAAGTCAACGAAATATTACCCAGTTCATTATTTTCACTAGGCTACCCAATTAACCCTTTAATAGGGGTCCGACCTGGCTCGACCTGAGTTTAGCTTCCAGCACTAGAGCTCAGTTGCTACTGGAAAGATTAGGAGCTAACAAGGCGAAGAAGGAAATGCATGTTATGAGGAAATACACTAAGCCAGGTCGAATTTTCGGCTCACTGAACAGCATTTTCGATGTTATTATTGCCGTCACTCGAAGGGATTATAAGCAATGCAGCAGAACACCAAGAATTCCTGAACCAAATAAGCCTTACGACAACAGCAAATGACGTTTTTTTCTTGGCAAAGCATGAGGCGCTAATTCATATGTGAGCTTTGCGTGAAGTTCGCCGGTAACCGGAAGAGAAGAATGTCCCAGACTCCCAAGGACCTCTCAAGTTTATGAGAAAAAACCCCCTTCGCAACCGACCGCACAGTTGTGCCGGTTCATCTCAAAAAAATACAAGTCCACCTATTTGCATTACCTCAGAGCAAGTGATAATCATCTAGGATAAAGTCTTTGGGCATTAGTCAATCCATTCTTAGGGATGCGCCCGGAACTCGACTTCCATTCAGAATTGTAGTGGCGTAATGAATGAGTACGTCGCCTATACGATGACTTGCCGTGGCTAGTCGATGCAACCAGTGCCTTTATCCTTCCAGAGAAGTCTGGTACCAACAAACCGACCCCGGAGGGATTGAAGGCTTGCTTGGCCTAGGTAGACAGTGAGATTCGAACCCCCGACCATGCGTGTGTGATAGTGCGCCACCTGTCCCTACACCACCTCCGCCCAGATGATAATAGTAGACGGGAAGGAGAGTCGAAACCCCATACTGATTTATTCAAGGTCAAATTCACAGTCCATAACGACAACCAGTGAGAGGAAATGTATACCATCAAAAAAAAATCACGAAAATTTGTCATCAGTAAGCTCATTGACAGTCATTATATACTTCCTATAGTATCCGTTTAGTGTCACAGTTACAAAAACAGAAGATACATGTGCTCAACATTTCAGCATCAAGCAAACACTCGTGACCGTCTTTTTGGCACCGAGACTTCGAAGCCATCACCAAAAAAGGTAAATCTGTCACTTTTTTTTCAGTTTTTGCCCTAGAAGCTAGCATGCCACTGCATTCCCTGAAGGCCAATTTTCAATGGGTTCACAGGGCACGGCGCATTAATATAGAATCGATAAATAAGACAACTTCGCCCTTAGTTTCTTCTAATCCTTCCCATACTGTGTTAGAAGCGTTTGGGTACTTGAAGCTTCTGGTCTGCGCTTTAACTATAAGCATAAGCTTGAGGTAATGTTGCAGTGACTACTGAAGGTGGAACCGATGCCACGCATGGAACAGGCAGAAATGGCTGGATTCAATTGAAATTTCCTGGATACATGAACGATTTTGGGGTTGGAAGGTCCCCATGTTTCAAGCCCCCACCCCTTTTGTTGCAATCTAACTTGGGATCACTGCCCTGAACTTCCCTATCCTCATCTGAAGATCAGCATCCCATTCGTAGGAATAATTAATCTCTCTCTTGGAGGGCACAACTTCAAATGACGGACAGTTTTTGGTGTTGAACAATGCTATTTTGAGAAGCGCCCACGCTTTCAACGTCCATTCAGGCCTTAGAGACATTTTAATGTGATTTTGGGCTGACACCCTGTGACAAAATGGCCCGCGTGGGCTAGCTGACGAACGAGTCACCGCTTTTGCCAAGACATTGCCCGGTTTGGAACCTATTCCCCAATTATGGAAAAGCTTGAAAGGCCGGTGCTGATTTCGGATTCGAACTCCGGACTCTTCATGTGGGAAGAGGGCCACATAGCATTTCCCCGACTCCTACGCAGCAGCTACCATAGAAATGGAAAATAGGAGTTGTTCAGTAGCAAATACAAGGTCTGACTTAATATATTCTAGATAAACCCAACCTTCAAATCGACAATCTTCGATAGCTCAACGCCCACATCACCACAACGAACTCCCAAGAAAACTATTCCATCGCTTGGTGAGTTTATCCTCGTAATACCATTATACAGGTGATTGTGATTTATCCGCGTGATTTTCTCGAAATATACCCACACCATCAAGTTCTTCTGCACTATGCCATAGTATGAAGTACTTATCTCACCCTCCCCCTCTCCCACCTACCCTCTTCCAAGTTCCCAATTCATAGTGACCTCGTAGTGAAGGACATTTTGATGATGAAGGTATATTGGTATATTATATTGGGTATATCGTGAAAATTGAATCGAAAATGAGAATGCTCCCGTATGGGGCATGCCCTACGCAAGTACATTCTGTCCAAGTAATCGAGCACGGAAAAAGCGGTAGCTCAAGTCGTAGCTCGAAATATTTCATATTCTAAGAGGCTCACCCTTGTGGGTAAATAAAAGGGCAAAGTTATTTCACGGCGACTGAATTTCGGACGGGACAAAATTCGTCCATGGAAAATTAATTAGATCCAAAAAACTGCACTTCTCATTCATTTTAACAGTGCACATCCATCAATGGGGCTTAAATCCTTCTTGCTGATGAGATCCTTTCAATATAGTCCATTGAAGGTCGGAAAACATGCAATGGCATTCCAAAAAGTTGTCAAAACAGTGTAGTTTCCAACTTGAGCTTTGGTATCCGATGGCTATTAGTAATGATTACTCGGTTTCCTGGCGAATGAAGGAGTTTCAAAGTGGAGACCAGCTAGCCCATTAAAGTCACAATATAAGGGCAACGCTTCATAAAACGTCTCCGGATTTAAAGCTGAAAGGACATGCAACGTTCGATATGTCTCAAAGAAATCAGCCCCTCCTAATGACCCCTGTGCCCTTTCTTTATGGAATTCATTAAGTGATAAATTAAAATTTAGGCCTTCACAAAGTAATATAGGATAAAAGGTTAAATTCTTTGGGTGTTAATCAGTTCCGTCTGAGGGATATGCCCTCTCATACGACTTCCATTCAGAATCGTATTGGCCTATGAATGCGTTTGTGGCCTATACAATGACTTGCAGTGGCCAGCCTACCAGTACGAGTCAGTGCTTTTATCCTCCCAGACGAGTCTGGTACCAATTAACCAACCCCACAGGAATGGAAGGCTCGGTTGCCTAGGTGGATATCAACCCGGGGTTCGAACCCGTGACTATGCGTGGGCGTGCAGGTGCGCCCGTTGCCACTACACCACCTCCGCCCTTCTCGAAATAATAATCCCTTTTGGATGCTCCATCGGTTTCAAATAATTTTGATGAATCGGTGAGATTACCGGCTCGGATCCAAGTCGTATCTATATTTCAAGATGAATAGGCGTCCCACACAAAAATTCAACTGTTTTATTGAGCTGAGGGATACGAGATATAGTAGTAGCTCATGCATCTGCTCCAGAAGCTCACGGTTGCTCATTTAGTACTCACAGTTGCTTCCTTGAGTAACAAAAAAGCGCTGTACATCACGACTCCCGTTTCTGCCCTTTTGTTCCAAACATGCTGCCGAAAAGGAAAGCGAATATAGAGCCATTCCCGTCTTATAATCGCTTCAAAAGCATCACCCTCTGAGATTTTTATCCCTCCTTCCCTCTACGGGTTTGTGCTGTATTTTCACATCCAAATTACAGCTTGGGAATCGATTTCAACCATTTGGTGGTGCACGCCAGTGTCCCCAGTTGATTTCCGCGTATCCAAGCCATAAATTTCTAGTGCCATTCATTCCAATTTCATGGAGGAACCATAATTGAAACGTCCCCTCTCCATTGTGTCCGACATAAAAAACACAAAATTATCGATTGTGCTTATAATTGGGGAAAGACAAAGTACCACTATAGCTCACTACTCAACCATGCTGGCAAGAACAGGGCAGACCTACGAGGGCAACAATCTATCACCTCCCATCAGAATATTTCCCACATCTTGCTCCCATTCGAAGTCGTGGAGATATTTGGGTGCCCCTTTTGCTCATCATAAGACCTCTGCCATCTCGATGTTCGAGTTCGCAACTTTTCTAGCCCATCATACAGGTATGACACTGATCAACTGGCTTTCCTAGGCCAGGATAATCGAATTTTTCTATGGATTACCAGTTTCGCTGACCATGTAAACGCCATTGTGAGAGATCGCTAAACGAGGTTCACCACAATATCGCTTGGCCTTCATCGGTTCGAAGGATCAAATTGCGATGAATTATATATGGCCAAAAAGCAAAGGAATGCAAGCGTTGCACTGATGAGTGGATCAATTGAAGAGAATTCAAAAAACGCATTCACCCGTGAAGTGGCGCTCCCAAATACCTCTTCATTTTCAACATTCCGCTAGGAACTGGTGACGGAAGAGACAATGCCGTGCTTATTCCTTTTCCTCAACTTTTTCCCACGAAAACCGTGTCTAACGGTGTCTTATCGACGCCAATGAGGCTTCGTCCGGGATAATAAAAAAAAGAGGAGATCCTCCCTTTTTGAAATCAGCCAATTCACATCACATAACTCAGACGAAAGCAATGGAAGTATTTTTTTTTCTACTGCGCCATATGCAATCCTTTTTCAGCCGGTACATCGTATCACCTCCTCTAGTACTAGTTTAGTCTAAAAAAATAGATGACAAAATCGTATTAAGACCCTCACATTATGACTTTTACTAACTTCTTTCTTATCGATAGTCTCCCTTGTAAGCCATGAACATCACATCTGTTGAAAGGTAAGCTTTTCCATTCCAGATAGAACCCCAATCATGAGTGTTTGTTCAAAAGATTGATTAGTCCGAGCACCTCATTCTCAGTCCTTTAGGCAAACATTTATAGAAAAGCATTAACAAATTTCCGTCGAAACAGCAGCTAACGTTGAATGGCAGGGCACTTCATTTCATTTTGTTGTAATTTTCTGAGACGAAAACGCTGACACCGCCATGTCAATTTCGACCGGAAACACGATTTCTTTGTATTCATCCAATTATGGCTAGCAAATGGAACTTTCTCGGAATTTTGGAAGCCTTTTTCAAAAAACCAAGGCCAGAATATCGAAAAATGGCTATTCAGAGAAAAGCTGAGAAAAGCACAACCTATTTTCTGAGTTGAGAAAATCTTTTTCTAGGAACATCGAAAGTTTTCGACCATCCCTGACATTAGCCTCTTCGAGTTTACCTCGAGATTTGGAGAGAAATGTTTTTTATAAGAAGGACAGGCTCCATGGGGCCATGGGGAACAGTACGCTCCACGGCAACAACCCCTGCAGTGCTACCCCCAACCATTTTTAGGGATTCATTTTCCACTTTGAGCAAGGTCGCTACCATAGGATTCGCGCTTCTCTGTACTTCCCTTGTGGTAAAGTCATGAGGAGGAGAACGTCACGTGATCATCTGGGACTGATGGATCTTCTCTTGACCATGGGGAATTCCTTTTTCCACTGTCATCCGTTACCAGGCTGACATCTAGGAACAGAAGAAAGGGCATGAGAAATCGCGCCTGTTCAGAATATTTCCTTGGGGTCATTCTTCCTTTCCTATCTCGAGTGTATAGTCCAGTGAGTCGGAGAAGGGAGCTGGTGATAACTCAGTGGACTTACGAATCTATCCCAATACACACGTTGATCCCACTCATCAATGCCAAAGAAATTCTCAACTTCCTGAATGACCGTGGGGGAATCTTTTGGTAAGAAAGCCGCTATTATCGTCACGGGACGCCCCTGACAGTTTATTCTAGGGCCAGATAACCATTATGATGCATCTACAAATCCAAGTAAGCGCCTAGTGGGTAGCACAACCCAAAAAAATTTTAGCGATGCCCATTACTAAAACTTTATCCTTCCAACATCCCTATAGAGACTTTTTCTCCGAATACTTCTTCAACACTCATCAAACGAACAGAATATAAGGAAACGAGAGGTGAGGTGTCGTAAACCTGCCCGTAGTGGGTGAATGTTTGCCTTTCCCACCCTAGCTGCCCGCCAGAGTCACACTCAGAAACACACCATCTCATGAGTCGGATAATTGCCAAGCATATCTTCCATTTCTTCGGGTCGACTAATCGGTATTGGTTTCATTCGGGAAAATTCGATAAAAAACTTGAACCTCAACCAAACTGCTAAGGCGTTGTATGACATAAACTGGCATGTCATTTCCTAACGACTCCGAATAAAAATTAAATTTCCTATGCATTCTAAAAGCATCGTTATATACCGAACGGCCCCTTTTTCCCTAATCTCCGGGCCTGAGAAATTGAAAGGCCTTCAAGACGTGGTTTACATCATGGGATATTTTCAATCAAATGGTCAAACGCATAGGCATGCACTAACGACAATAGAGAGAAGCCTTTTATCTTCTTTGGCGTCATACATAGCTATAGGCTGTAAACATCAGCGAAGCTTCTTAATGACCAGACGTTTAGGTTAACTGAGTTCCATGAGATGAATTGTCCTATTTCTCTCGCTCTCCTTCCAGTGGCATCGAAAACAGTATTCCCAAAACAAAGGCAGAAAGCTATGCTATACTGAAGCGTTACAGGGGTCCTATCAAAGGCTAGCAGGGAGAAATGGGATGTGAAGAAAGAGACGGCAGGGTGTAGCTTCGTTATATCTTCCCTCATATCTTCTCTCTTCTATCGTAATCTACCTATAATCCGCTGTAAGATCTTCGGAATGGCTCTAATAGAGAGGCGTGCAGACTAAAAGTCTCCTTGTTCCACAAGTGCCAAGTCTTCGATCGTTCATGCTGCAGACTAGATGGAGAAACCAATCTCAACAACTTCCAGCTTTCCCGACGTCACACGAAAACCCATAGAAGGAAGGAGGAGGGAGAATCTCCGGCCTAGAAATCTCCGAGTTCGCCCTTCATGCTTTGAAATTTGTAGCGTTTCGAGCACTAGACAAGCGTCTCTGCACCGGTAGTTCCGAGCTGTAAGCCAAGCACCATACTATTTTCGGCGCAATTCGTCAGCATGCTAACAACCACATCCGTCAACAGGTGCACCCAGCTCCCACTCCGGAAAATGGGTAAAACATATGAATTACAAGGACTAAAACGTTCGGCCGGGTAAATTTAGATTTCTAAGTTTCAAAAAGACAAATTTGAAATTTCTTCCATTTGGGTAGCTCGATAGCAGATCTACATGCTTAAGGCTTACCCAATACATGAGAACAAGCCTTTCAACCACTTAATTGTTCCTACCAGCTCTGATCCATGTTGAATCTCCAGCTCACTAAGCTTTGTCTCAGACATAGTGGATTTCCAGCCTTTTGGCTTCCCGAGTACCTAACACGAGGACTTCCGAACAAGTGAATTAAGGATAGCGATTAAGTTTCTCCCAGACGATCCTAGGTAAAAGAACTGCAAGGCAGAGGGTGGGCACTTGTCAAACAATACCAGTAGTTACCGAGTATTTTTCATTAATTATCAGTCGGATTNGTCGGATTACGCAAGATCCCAATCCTTCACACCTTTTCTAGTTAGGAAGCATGGATAATAACAGAAAAACTTGGGCCCAATGACAAGAATCGCAAAATCAGGCCGTTTAGTAAACCCCACTTCAGGTTGTAAAGGTATTGCCAAAATTTGGGCGTTGTACCCCTAATAAAGCCTACTAACCCTATACATTATGTAATATTCATTTGTTTATAACATCTAAAGCCCGACCCATCCACCAAAACGATTCTCATCAGAGCAACAACGGCCGTAAATAGCATCTGGCTCCGGGGCCAGCCTTCCGCTGCTGCCTATTATAGGCTGAACGATCATGACCGCAATTTCGAGAATTTTCGTTTCGTTTGGTGCTTCTGAGGATGGTGATGAGCCAAACGAGCGCCCAGTCTAATGAGTTCCGAAATGTGCGTCGTCGTTGCTGCGATTGTGGGTGTGTGTGACCGATTCGATCGCACTATAATGGCCCACACCACACCAAGCAAACGGGAATGACGAAACCCCATAGATATCCTGTCACGGCGGCCATCTATTCCTTTCAACCAGACATAGGGATCGTAATTTTTCTGATTTCAAAAATTTCAGCACGAAATCCGATTACTGGTGAGATAAAATCGACGCCACCACCACAGCAACAGATCAGCGTCTGAACTCTGGTCATCGCCGTCGTATTATTCGCTCCAGAACACCAAGGAAAATGCTCTACGCACAACTATTACCGAATGCTATCCCAATTGAACCGTTCACAGCCATTTTGTCCATCTTATTATTGATATGTCGTCATTGTGGCTTTCTTTCTAATTGAATCATCCTCTCTGAATCGCTACTGATATTTTTGGCTATTTTTTTGGCTAACATAATTACAGTACACCATCGTCACCATGCAGCCTCCCGGCGATTACATTACATTATTATGTCCTACATTGTGTTACAATGCGTTATTCGTGCATTAATGTAATCTGAATTCAGTATCTGTGTATTGCATTAAACCTTTTCTATCCAAGCATATGATGTACAAACCAAGTCAATCCCTCTGGTGGGATTCGCCCATGCATACGACTTCCATTCAGAATTGTAGTCGTGTTTGAATGCATATGTGGCTTACTCAATGAATTCCGGAAACTAGTATTCCCAGTTTTCGGGGGTGAAATGGTGGTTGGATATGGGAGGATGAGCCTATTTTCCCAATGTCCACCCACCATTTCACCAATGAAAACCACTCGTAGTGTAAACAAGGTTACATTTGAGAAGTATTATAAAATCGACCACATCCACATGCTCCCAACAAATATTCCTGTACATACATATACCAACACTGGGCGCCCTGGAGGCCAAGTTTGGTCGAACTTGATCGCATTTCCAAGCCAGTGATCTAACGCAGTTTGCTCACATTCCTTCGTCCTCTCCCTGGCGTCAGTCCCTGGGTCCGCTGTTCTGGTCAGCCGTCTCCACTTTCTTCTATCCACGGCATCTTCAGTAGTTACTTTAGCTTCGATGAAATCTTTCTTGATCACATGCCGCCATCTCTTCTTTGGTGCTCCTCGTGGTCGCTTACCTTGAGCTTCGAACTCCATTGCCTCCCTTATCGGATGATTCTGTGGTCTTTTCAGAACATGCCTCAACAGTCGCACAGCTTGCTCACATGTCAACAATTTGGGGAAATGTTCTTCTTGAAAACACAGCAGATTTTTCGATATCACAGCTACTAATAAAAATTCTCCAGACTCCACTGCTTCCTCCCACCGATTGCGTGACCTCTGACACTATAACAAAAGCTCTACACGGGTATCATGCTCTTACAGTAATCCAGCTTTGAACGACATGAGTGCTCATGCTGCAATACGTACATTGCATTATATTTCACCGCAAAGTCACTGTAAGAGACGAGTACGAGACGAGACACTGTAGGAGACGAGCCTGTACTGGAACTCCTTTTTGTTCCTTTGCCTTCAACATTGTGCCGGTCGTTTCGAGGAAGGTAAGTCGCACGTATTCAAAGCAATCAGGGAGGTAAATACCAAATCTGAATAGATAATCAAAGCTAAAAGGTCAAATCATGCCATAAACAAGCAGGGTCACTCTTATCAGTATGAGCTGATAGATAGCAAAATGGACTAAAAAAAGAAAAAAAAAAGCAATGCAGGGGTTCTTTTGTTCCAGAGAGATCTACACTCACAATGAGGTTGTGTACGAGTTCCACTTATCAAAAGCCTAGCTTCCTGCTTAGCACTGCTTCAGAAGTGTGAATGGAGGTGACAAGAATCCTGAAGTTCACAATAAACCAACACTGCCCAGACATATTCTCCCAATCTCTCTGGGTTGTAAAGTGCATGACACGTCGCCAGTGTTGCCAGACGTCGGATCATTTCTTGATTCTCTATGTCTTTTTCCTGATGGGTTCAGCCCAGACTTATGGCATTTGCCTCTTTAAAGCGATTATGAGCATGAGCCAGGAATTGAAAATCCCAGATAGGAAATCTTAGCTGCTCATCCATCTCTTAGACATAGGCAGTAAAACGCATTTGTCTCCTATGCCCTCAATTGGAATCCTTCCGGCGAAGCAGTTCCCGTGACGCTAAACCCATCAATACTGCTGTCATCGCTCGTGTATCGATGAAGAATGTTCGTATTCGTTTGGAGATCCCCAGGGAACAGCCCTCTTGTTTCACGTAGTCCTTCCCATTCCCTTTGCTGAGCCTATCTCAACGAGGGCAATACTTGCATCTCGTTTTGCCCTCTATCGGAATGGGATCATTTCCACTAGATGGACGACTCTAATTATCTACACAATGGCTGTGAGTGCACTACTCACATAACCTCATTGTCACAAAGAGACTAGCAACGAATTCTGCTTCCGAGGCGCTCCCGAAGTGCAGGATTCGAATTCTCTCGTAACAAGACTGCAGTCTAGGAATTAGAAGGTGAAATATTCAGTCCACTTGATAGCGAGTTAAGGACAAGGGACCCATAGTGTGATTTCTGGTACTGCGCTCTTTTTCCCTCCCGCTACCAAGACTCAACATCCTTCTTGATGGTACTTCAGCTCTGATTCACCAGCACTTATACGTACATCACAATGAGCGGGTCAGCCAGTATCGGCATTGAACCGTGGAGCTGTTATTCTGATTTTTCGATTAGATTCTAGTCAACTACTCCTTTTTGCCGCAGTGAGCAATGCGAGTATTTCACAAGGATGGCGAGTTTGACAAACGCTTCGTCATGGAAACGACTCGAGCCCAAACTTGTGCATTCTAGGCCTTCTGCCGTACTCCTTCTCCCTGCTAGTCTTTAGCAATGGATGCGATTCACATCCTGAGGCAGGCTAAAGGCTACATAAATATTAATAAATATCTTCTATCAAGGGTGCTGTATATCAGGTCAGAGGTAACACTGCATTCAACCTGCCTAACGCTATATGCCAGACACCATATTCTGTCGAGGACAAAAATTACATACATTACTATGAAATGTTTGAAGGAATGAAAATGCTTCCCTCTTGAAGTTGGCGGGTTACGTACAAAACTTCGGCCTCGGACGAGTTCTGAATCCGTACTTGTGCTAGCCGGACACCGTGCTCTCTATTCCGTACACTGCTTTTGTTATTAAATTCAATCAAGGACGAAAATGGTCATGCTACGGTAGTATAGTTGGCAAAACACAGCGGATAGCGCTTCAAAGCATAACCTACAGTAAACTCAATGGAACACTCTTCCTTCAGTAAGTAAAAACAGCAAAGGATACGTGACATTCAAGGAAAGAATATTTCTTCACAGCACTACTAGTCCGAACTTCTGGTGGGCGTTTATGGCGGCTGAACCATCAACTGAAAGAACCCTGCGGTTTCTTCCTTCCTCCACCGACAGACCCTCCCATTGCTTATTCACTTCAAAGTTCTAGAGCGTAGAATATGGAAAGCTGCTATCTAAGTAACTAGTAACCCCGTGAGTAGCTAGTCCATTTACGGTTCCATTTAGCAGTTTGCGGTATCAGTTCTAATATTTTCGAGTGCCTATGCGTTTACTTATGAACAGCATACACTCATTCTGTCGTAAATAAAGGGGTAAGGCACTTGACAATCAAAAAAAGAAGAAAATGGATTGGAACGAAAAGAGATCATGCTCAATGAATATCGAAGTAAAAAAAGAAAAATCAGTTAGATTATGCTACTTTGCCTGTTAGATAACCTCAACAATCCACGATGTGCATGCGTTAAGCCGAACACCTTTCACAATGCTACATGGAAAGCAAGCGACAACTGCTGAACATGGAAAAGAAGCTATAACCACGTATTACTTTAGAGCACTGATTCGATACCTATAAGGCATTACAGCGTTTAGTTCTCAGTGCTATGAGCAGAGGTCTGCTGAAAGTACAACACCGCTTCCCCACCTAGCCAATACGACCACCGAGGCATCTGCCACATCATTGGTTACATAGGAGCTCTTAGTGGGAAGTACTGTACTAAACTTATTTAAAATGCACGTACACCGCACAATCCAATACAGTTTTCCGTTCCACTGAAGCAAACTAAATAACGAATTAAACCTACCTACAAATGAAAGGAATAAATCACATAAACCAACACACCTGAAGCTCATGCACAAGCTGTTCTTCTACGAATACCAAGCAATGAATATAAAAGCGGCCACATGGCATTTCTGCCTGATAAAAGCTGTTCCTTTACCGACGACTTTCTGTGATATAAAGGAAACTGAACGAATCAGGCTACAAAATACCACATCTTTATTTCTCCTTACATACTTTCATATGACGACTCAGAACAGATCTACCCGAATAGAGTCCTCCACAGTGCCGACATACCAAACGCTCCTCTGGAAATCGACAAGAACAGCTCTGGATAAACTCTTCTGCTAATATATCTGAACTCACTCATATGCATTCGTGTCATATGATGTCGCCTCTCAGAAGTCGTTTTGAACAGACGGTCGCACACTTCGCACATGTATTTCACTTCTGGCATATGAACCGCTCGCGTATGTAGCCGCAATCTGAAGGCTCAATCTTTGGCATTTGTCAAAGGAAATCATAAACACTTATCAATTAATTTTTGAAATCTGTGGATAAGAGTAAGAAGAATTTTGGCGAAGCAACCGCTGTTAACAAAATGCCAAACATAGCTAGCTACAGTTCATGGAAAAAGAGTCTCTCCACTGCGAGTAAAGCCTTACCTCTCTCTCGTTGCAAACTGACTGCTGCATTGATCGCAGGCGAATGGAGTGCAGCCCGTATGTGATCTCAAGTGTCGGGAAAGTAAGTATCTGAATGGTTACATTTCCAAGACTTATCCTCATCTGCTCAGAGCAGTCCTTGAACTATAAAATAAACAGGCTTTCAGTAACATAGGAACGATCTTCCAATAACTAAGAACAAGGATGTTACCTGTGGGCATACCGCCGCTCCATTTTGCTGCACCCTCGCCACAGACATTGCCTACTGGTAGAAATAAGGTGAGCCTCTGAAAATAGCAATAGCCTTGTGTTAAAGTAACTTTGTTTCCAAATATATAAGCAGACCTGCATGCTTTTGAAGATCTTCCAAGTTTTCGAAACCGAGTGAACATGTCCCCCACTGGCAGTTGTGCGTATTCAGGACAACACCATGCTAGAAGGGCAACATTGTAAGTCTAACAACAACGAGTCATGGTTACAACTGTTACGGTCAGCTCAAAGATTTTATAAATATTGACATGCATATCTCAAAGGAGCGTAATCATAAGTAGCCGGTATCCCGACAGCCGCTCAGTTATTAAGGAGACTGTAACATATATAGAAGTGAACACACTTATAGAAGGATCTTCTGTTCTCCTTTACTCCTCTATTCAACAACATGGTTAAAATGCATAAAACTTGGCTAAAAAGTCAAACTTAAGCATAAATTCCAAGCTTTGAGATCAACATTTACCCACCCATTATGAATAAGGATCATAAACATCCTCCTGACGTAATCAGAATAAAAAGCTCTCATACGGGATCAAGTAAGAATCAGTAAATGGGAACAGTTTCTTTCGAAGAAGGGAACACAATTTCTACGGATATTTTTCACTCAATAGCTTTGGGAAAGTATCTTATCGTTTTTATCCTTTCAATTGAGGCTTCCATCAAAGAGGTCGACTTCGACCGATACAAATGCACCAAATCCAAGCACGTGCATTGAACACGCAACCAGACGTCTGTAATTTTACCATCCTACCAGCTGCCACCACCCCTGCGCCGGTTAGGAAGTGCTTCCGTAATTGTGTTCTTCGAATCGCTTCGCACATTTGCAATGCAGATTTGAAATCAACGTTAAAAAATACACGCGGCCGTGTACGTTTTACCTTAAGCGACCACCTATACTGAAGTCTAAATTTGCCGAAGAAAGAGAGGAAGAGCAGGAATTCGGAAGTACCTTTCGACTTTCCATGCCAAATTACAGCCGGCCTTCAAATTAGAATTGGAAAGACGCAATCCATTACTCCATTACTTTTCGACCTTTCAATTATCGGTTCGCTCAAGCACACCGGTGACGTCCATCTTCAACTGTGGCGAGAGCCAATGTTCCTTTCACCCGCTTTGCTGATAGGTGGGTCAGCAGTCAACCTAATTCCATTCAATGTCGCTAAAGTACCAGCAGGAGCCATTCTGGTCCAATTAAAAGCGTTTCTCACCCTTAGAATCCTCCTCATCATGACATGTCCGGCAGCACCCTTGATACTTTCCGTTAATGAATCTCGGGGCTTCAAATTTCCCTCTGAGCAGTGAAATTCTCCCACTTATTTCCAAGTAGAATAAAAGAGGTAGACGCTGAGCCAATGTTGTTTTCTCCTCTTGCCAGCTCTTGCCTACTACTCATGCCAACTGATTTCCGCTTAATTATGAAGCTATGTCCATTTTCCCACATAAATATTGATCCAAATCGTTCACCCCTCGTTTGCTGTCTAGTAGAGTCATCGATCTGGGGGATAACGATCGGCAGCCAACAACGACTTCAGAGTTAGCGTCGTCAATATGAATGCAACAGCGCGGCTCGTGAATCGTGTAATGCTGAATCCATTGTTGTTCACGGACGCACTAGTACAATTGTAGCCTCTTCTGACGATTAAGCTGCTGAGCAAAATAGCACATAAACTTTTGAGGAAATGGTGAAGGGGTTCTACTCCACCGAGACCAAAGATGCCAAAAAATGAAATGACCATATGAGACAACAAGGACTGAACTGACCACACCAGGAGTGGAAGAAGATGCTACTGCAGCGTCTTCGTATCCTATCCATTCGTAGCCTTCATTTGCAGACTGAAATACGTCATAATTTACTCACTTCTATAATCGAGACGAAAGAGAAAAATGTTCAAAATAAGGACGACTACGATTAATGATACTTGCCGCTTCAGTAAAGTAGCGTTACTTTCAAAAACGAAGCACACCAGATCAACGCTCCAACACTTACTCCTGAAGGGACTTGAAACGCATAGGAATGCTCTTGTTCGTCCAAATCCCATTGCCCTACACGATAATAGTAGTCATGTGTAGAATTCACGAAGCGATCGAAATCATTAGAAGGTAAATAACAATGGTCAAATGCATCCACTTGTGATGTAGCTGGCTCACTCTAAAATAAGTACAACTGGGCCAACGACGAAAATTTACTCTCATTTCAGATGAGTTTCTATCTACAAACTCATTAAAACTTTAAAAACGTCCATAAAAACAGTCCTATCTTACCTCCTGGTTATTGAAACCCCAGTTGAGCGGCCTTTCTTCGTAATCTAGTTTTGCCATATCTGCCAGCATCAGAAGATTATCCGATTCCTCCATGATGCCTGAAGAATTGGTATATTTCTATTATATCTTGGAAGAGGAAATCACAAAAGGGAGAAGCAGACAAGCGGTCTAGATGCATTACCGTTACCAAAAAGTAAGTATTTCGATGAAGAAAGATTTTTCACGTAAAAGCTGGAATTATAACCCCAGTACCGTGCTTCCTTACCCTAAACCAACTTGTCTGCCTGCAAAATCTTGGATCAAGACATCCGAGAACGAGAAGGAGTAGCGTGATGAACGTAGGCTGTATCCAAAAGATACACCTCATTTGGAAATTATGTTCCAAAGTTTTTCGGTCTGTCATAAATTCATAGCTCCGCTTCCCCAAGATGTAAAGGATTAACGAAAAAAGAAGAGGTACGATAAGGCCTTCAATCGAGATCAACATCGAATAATCGATACCAGTCGGTATTGATGTATTGTGTAAACATCTCGGTACTCATATCTTTCTTGTGAGTTGAGACTTTCACGAATTTAAGGAGGTATCGTGGGAACTTGACTAAAATGGTATCTACCAAAGCTATTTGCTTACTAGTCACCTTCTATACTAAGCGCTCAAACTGTAGGGAGTAGAGGGGGGGGGGGGGGGGTGGTACCTAGGAGATTTGCTAAAATATAAGCAACAATATCGACCCATATCGATTGTAGTCACTAGCCCTCTTTTTCGTTCTCGAAAAGAGGAATGTCAGAATTCCGCCGACTATATTTCGGCTTAACCACAAAAACGAGAATCCGCCATAGACTGGGTGACCTATGTGATGTCTCAAGAAATGCCTGTGAAAAATTGCGTGATAACATGCTCCCCTCTATTGTGATGCCTCCCTAATCAGTAGCACAAACCGTACGTAAAAGCACCACACTCTTGAGAAGGAAACAATCAAAAGGAAACATTCAGTAGAAACGATAACGAATGGGCAGTACCACCGCTTCGGTTTCACTAAGTGACTGATCGCTATGCTCCCGAAGACACACCTAACGTATACAACTATTCCATTAAATCGTTCCAGATGTTCAAATAGCAGTTGAGGCTGAACACCTAGCATAAAGCTCGTAAGTTGACACAACATCAGAGGCAAGAAATACTTCATTTATTCATAAAAAATGGCAAGGAGGAATCGAACAGTGTGAGCAAATTTCATAAGTAGCCCATAAAAAAATTAAGAGAAGTGCCGCAAACAACAGAGGCTTAGTAATAAGCGATAGCCACCAAAGGAAACAATAAAGACTGCTCGGAGGAAAGTATGCAAAGTGAAATGAGTATGAACAAGGTAGACAGGAATAACAAGATGAAGCATTTCCTATAAATGACAACCGCGTTCAAAACCTTTAGGGTACCATTCACTGAATCAAACTGAAATGTGGAAAAACAGCGATCCATTAAAAACGATAAATGACTATAGGGCTACTCAAAGGAATAAAAAATCCCAATCAGTTAGAGCTAAAATCCAAAAATAGCGACAGGGTTATTTCGCTGCATGTTTTCTGTAAAACAAAAAATGGGTAACATAAAAGGTGCATTACTAGATTACTGCAAAAAGCTTGTTAATACTATATGTAGTAAAGCAATGCCTAGCAAATGATTAAAGCGGAATGTTATTCACATACTGATCACAGAATATAACTAAAAATAATTTGTAAGGGGACGTTGTACGTCGATAAGGCTAAATAGCTATATACAGATGTGCAAGTTATGGGGTACTCTTGTAACTAGCTTGATTAAATAGGCAGTGATGAATGAAAGGTGAGAAAAAGCTGACGAACACTTTCCTTCAATGCAGCCTGCACACACCATTACTTCAGCCAAAGAAATACCAAAACTCTGCAAACACCGAGAAAAAGTGAGTCAGATCATTCAATCAATTAGGTAGATCAAAGAGAAGGGCGACTTACTTGAATTCTTCATCCTCAAGTGGATATCAATCGCGATTCACTACCCCACTCATGTTCATGGCGAATAAGGCGTATCATAAATGGTATGACGGCCAGTACAAGGCAAATATTTAAAACCATCTGAAACACTCAGATTTTAGACGAATCGTAATTCCAATGCTAATTTCCTAACATGTCTCCCTACCGATGCTATGAATAAGTTCTTGTAATTATTGTAACGGTATTCACATGGAACCGGGCACTGAAAATGCGGCACCCACGTAATGACGTGATCTGACACCTACAAAAGAAGTTTTGTCATCAAATCGCTTAGAAATCATTCATATAGAATAAGAACAATGTTATTGGTAAGATGCAGCAGGATAACAAAAAACTGGTTCGAAGAATAGAGAGATTCTCGATCCCGCCCGCAGAACTCATTTGATAGATTTCATCATTTGAAAAAAGGTAAATAGCGAGACATTATTTTACGTATTTTATCGCTATGGATCTTCCGAGCAAAAATCGGGCAGCAGCTTCCCGATATACAAGAGCTTCTTCACAAGATGTCAGCGTAATTCTGACTGCCAACAAGAAAAAAACCTACGTCTCGAATCCTATCACTGAGCACTTTAGCAACTTTGATAACAGTCGTATTTGTTAGTATGTCCTTCGGATGAAGCTCGTTAAAGAAGGACTCTTCAATCGATGCTGCAACCTGAAGACATGCTCTAATTACTTTTGTAGAAACCCTTCACCATTCTAAACAACGTTAAAATATATAGAGGGATTCTATTGTGGAGCTCTGAATGGGCTGTAAGATGACGTACTTCTGGCCAGGATAGCAAAAAGAGAGAAAGCACAAAGGAAAATTAAAAGAGAGCAAACTAACGGTATCCATGTCTTGACCATCAGGTTTGCCATGTCGTCGATGCCATTGATCTATATCTACCTGAAGCAGGGGACATTAGATTCGGAGGGGATTACTAGAGCTGATTAGTATTCAAGTCGTGAAATCACCTGAACAGCAATGTAATGCCGTAGCTGTCCAATCAACAGCTTGGTAAAAAAGTTTGCCGTCGAATTCCAACACGATAAATCATCATCGTTCAAGGCACAGTGTGTGCTAAAATGATTGATAACGGTTGAGGCCTTACCCACAGCGACCTAAGCCACTGTCACGAGGTAATTCACTGGAAAAGTCGGTATGACCCGAATTTGAAGGTCGTTTTCTAGCAAATTGTACCCGTACTCGAAGCACAATGTGGTATTTATGTAAGACCTTACATGGCCATGGAATAGTAAATGTTCAGATAGATTCTTTCCAGTCTTTGCCAACTACATGCATACGATAGTTTCTTAAACGACTGATAGCATAGTAAAAACGAAAAAAGTAGCTTTAATTTGATGTATGCAGTGGGCTTCCCAGAGTCTAATCCCAACCCTTTTCATGCCCAATTCCACACTTTCATCGATTTGCACTTTCAATCAGTAATCAATCGACTCAATTATAGTCCACAATAGATAAGATGACAAAAAATAGTTGAGCCAAAAATACAAAAATCAACAAACACTTAAAAGAAATATGGAAATGGTCAATACCTGCATCCTGTTATGGTTGAGTTGTCGCCAGTCATCCAAGTTTGAGCATTACAACTCATTAACATCAATAAGATGCCTAATAAGGATATGTACAACCGCATTACCTGAAATATGTGACATTTTGTGATATTTCTACAGAGGAAATCGAAAAGCGACAACAGCTAAAGTATGGGAAGGGGCGATTCCGGTTCAGTCCACTTAAAATTCTCTTCGTCGAATGCGGCGCGGCTGTGCGGGGGATTCCCGTTAGCACCAAACTGGGCGCTTTCGGTGGTTTTTCGGCACCTTGTAGGAGAGTCCATCTATGTTTGAAGATGGAAATCTGATCATGAACAAGCCCAGCAATGATAACCTCGCGTAGCCATGAAATACGGCTTCACCCATTTCTTGAACCCAGTTGGAACAGGGTCAAAGCTTACTTGGGCATGAATTCGTGGAAACTTCAAACGCTTTTCTTCTCCCAGAAAAGAATGATCATCATCGCACATGAGAAAAGAAGACAAATGTGAAAGGAAGAGGTACGCCCGTACTGAGCTCCCATGGAGTATCGATGTAGAGGAATCGGACGAGCGAGGCCGGCTTACAGTAAAGAGCTGCTTATGTAGTCGTCCTCAGCAGTGTCGCTTTCTGGTTTCTGGCAACTGCCTCGTCCACCCATAAAGTGAATAGCGAGGGTACGATATCTCATTCCTTACAGTAAGCTCGTCCCCGAGCTTCGATTTGGCACAGAGGCAGTAATATAAGCTAAGCGGGAGGGTTAGAAGGGAGGAGAGAGAGAGCTTAGAAAGGGAATAAGAATTATGTACTGTGGAACACTAAGCCACTAGGCCAATGTAGAGGAGAAGCAGATTGCAAACAGCATCAGACATTCAAAACAAAAAAAACGACCGCTAGTTCTAAAAAGTACCGCTATCAGTTTGCATGGTGATCGGGCCTATAACTGATAGCGTAGCTGTAAAAAGGTAATTTTCGGGAATATAAACCGATACCTAAATATATACTTATTAGTTATTATAGCGAATGGCGAAGGTGAGACCGGTAAACCGCTAGTGATTATAGCTACCTCTGGCCTAATATGAGAAAAGAATCAAGGGTAGGAAGGGGGGGGNGGGGGGGGGGGGGGGGGCGATTCACGCGTGACCCCATTAGAGGTCTCGCGCACGCAGCATCGCTTCACTACCATTCTGTGGAAATGGACCGAATAAGATTTGCAGTAATTTACGGCTTCACCATGAATTAGAGCAAATCTCTGTACTATGGCAATAAAGCCCTTTTGAGTTTAAGAATTCACTTCATAGTTCAACAATTTACTTATTAAACGTTCAAAGCAAGAATAACTTCGTATTTTTTGACCCTAGAAAACACATTTTTCCTCTGAACGTGCATAGTTGGTCATTTTTTTAAACTTGTTTTACTTATAAGTTCTTATTTCGTCCATTATGATGGTAGGCATGATGTTTTAGCGCGTTTTGTTCGGTGACCTCATTAAATTGACGCGTGAATCGCACCACACCCGGTAGAAGGTGTCCTGTCAGAGCGTTGGCCAAGATGTTACGACTTGTGTTCGTCTGACGTTTTGGTATTCTAAGAGTCTAGAAGCCAAGAAAATTTGGGGTTCAATTCCCGTTGTTGAACAGATGTTTTCAAGGATATTGGAGTAAGATTGTGTCTGAAAGGGATTTTTCGTAATTTTATCTCAAGCGCCAATCTAACACTTCAAATAATTCAGTAGACTTGTAGTCGTAGAGGAGTGCAGGAGTACTCCACAACGCCAAATTTCGCCCCTAAGAGTGTAGGCCACCACCTTGGAACTAATAGTACATAGTTGGGAACCCCTGGACATACCACCTGGAGATACTGATCTTGGCTACATCAGTCATTTTGAAAATGCGCTCTCTGATCTAAATTTAAGTCCCAGGATCGCATCAACACAATCGATAGGTGGCAGTATCGCGGAAGTTCTGGGTGGTCTTCAGGCTCCACAGAACAACCTTCGCACCTACCATCGGGAAAATAGTCACGGACATACAGCAGGGTCGGACCTTTCCGCGATTCTCCTCCCGTCATTATTCTAAACCCTAATTCCGTCGTTGGTGCATTGCTCTACATTTTTGCAATTTCTCTTTTTTCAATTTGAGGAGTAAAGTCGCCTACCACCCATTTTCAACATCAGTACAGCACAAAAACGGGGTTAGCTAACCCAGGAATCTTTCGAATTCGAACAGCACCAAGGTTTCAATCAGCTACAACGGGGAGTAGTTCATGGTTAGGCCATGGAATCTGGATATTGCCGTAACACAGTACTACTTACAAGATGTGTTCTCTTATTGGTCATCATTAGAAGAGGGATAAAAACGGCAACAATGTTACTTGATTAGGGTTTGTTCAGACTGCGTTGACCACTGAGCTATTTGAGCATTGAAGCGCAGACCTCTGTCCGCCGGGTCATCTATGACAATAGAACAAACTTTCTCTTGATTCCTTGGATTTCGCCTCCGAACAAGTAGCATAGGAATACTTAGTGATAGCTGTTCAATTTCGTGGGGTGACTTCCCTGTACACAAATGTGCCAAATGCCACGCAGACACCTGCAAACTTTCGGATGAGTATGCAGTGCCTGTAAATATATAAGGTCTTTTAGTCTCTCAAGTGACGACTACGGTCAAGGAATGTCTTTGCTGCACTATATTCCAGTCCTGGCATGACTTCGAGCAATTCAGGATATTTACTATTAGTCGCCGACTGGCACCAGTGGTAACCATTGTGCACGTCTATCTAGAAAAGTACACTCTGAAAAAGAGGCCTGCCCTCTACTGCCTTTACGTAGACGACGTTTCGCCGCCTGCTCAAGCCATCAGGAGTGTTTTTTGAGCTACAGCTTATCAATTGAACGGGCGAATCCCAAAGACGAATGGCTGCCTTTATTCCTAATCCAGCTTCATCGGTGTCCCCTTTTAGGCCTCCCTGATCGCTGATAACGTGGTTATTTACTTAGAATGATGAGCTAGTCCCCTACTGGAACTGATCAAGTGGCATCGTCAAGGCTCAGATAGACCTCGCCCTTTTCGTACTCGGGGCAGCCGGTTCGTGGTGCGTACACGAAAATTGCTGTCCGTTAATCCTTTTTCGTGCCTTTCCTCACCGCCATGATTCTGCAGCTGATCCTATTCGCAACAGAGACAGCTTCCAGAGCTCCTCTACTGTTATGGCGAAACTATCTCACTTAGTGACTTCTCTGTTGAAATGAGTTCGAACTTCCTGCGCTTCATAGATCAGCCATCTCTCGGCACTTCCCAGCAAGCGATCCCACGCCTTGGTAGTCTTTACGTACTCTACACAAAACTCAGTCAAAAGTCCTGGGAGCGACCTCCGCGTGACGTCTTGGCTTTATGACTGAATCCTTTCGTGACTCAATCAATTTTATTGTGACTAGTATTCTCCTGCATTTCATNCAAAAATATGAATTATCCCGTTATTGTAGTGTACCTTTAAATAAGCATGTGATTTAATGTATTAAATGGAAAGCCTCAGGTGGAAGTCGAGGGCAACCAATCAGTATGCAATTCTTTATAAAAAATTTATTATTTTAATAACAGCAACAAGAGCAACATACTAAATAGGCGTGAAGCTATTGAAATGCGAACGCGTTTGTTGCGGAAGAGTACGCAAAAGGGAGATCGTCATCACGTCCTCTGAAAATTGTTTTTATCAGAAAAAAAAAGAGGAAGTGAAAGGTAAAACGAAGGCCGCTTTTTGTTTTACCTTTTATTTCAAAAGACCCAATTGCGTAACGATTTATATGTAGAGAAATGAAAGAAAAGAATAAAGATGAGTGGGAATTGAGAGTAGAATGAAGGAGAACGACCGATCGAACTCACCTCGACATTCTACTATACAGATGCTGCCACTGTGTGTTACTTCCGGAGTTGAACTGAGGGACTAGATCGGCGACAACATCGCATCTACTTGTCAAATATGCCAATTGTCGTAATAATATAGAATCCAGGTCAACATTTTCTTCTGTCATGACATTGATATACCTTTCCAGCGACTGAAATCGTCGTTATGAAAAAAGATACCGATAATAATTTTTAGTACGTTCCTTCATAGGAACTAGGATTTCATATACCTTCACAATATGGCAATCAGCCGACGTAAACACTTGCTGGGGTGATTCTTTTGTTCCATTTTTTGTGACCGTGACACCAAAAAGTGGTAACTGTTTGGGGTAGTCCACAGGTAACATTATATGGGCGTGAATTCTAAACACAGAAAAATTTAAATGGAACTTTCAATGGCGACGGACAGTGCTAGTAGAAGGAGAGCGTTTCAGGAAACAAAGTGAGTCACTGACATTTCGATATTCTCGAGAGGGTGCATGAACACAACTTTTGGGCACATCTTCCGAGTAGCTGCACAAAAATATATCCGCGTGGATTTGCTGCGTTCCCACTGCGTTATAAGGGCTGTAGAGGTTGCCCATTCGCAGCAATACGCCACATTACAGGCAGCTACTTTAGCCAGCTGCACACAACGGCACACACATTTGGACAGCTCGTCCGAATACCTCATCAATACATGTTCTGTCACCAGATTCTCGTTCAACCCCTAACCCTTCCACTACTTTTTGTAACCTTGCATTTCTCTAAATACGCCGAATTTCGTTTTCTTCGTCTTGTTTGCACCATCCTAGAATCACTTCCTCTCGTCTGAATCAAATACCCTAGAATTATTGTGGACTGTGCCTTTAAGCATGACTTGGCTGAGCTAGTCTCTCAAAATGGTTGTGATAATGTGATGCCAGGTTTGAGTTCTCTCAAACCTTGCTCTGAGTTGGTGCAGATAATGTCATTTGTAAGGGTAACGCCGACAATGAGGAACAGTATTCATTCCATATTTGATTCACTATACAACTGCTTCCTTTGACAACTATGTATGAGCTGTTGTACAGAGAATAGAGTTCGTATGGCAGTCAGAAAGAGCCTTGAATTACATGTACTGATTCTGATTGAGTTTCCAATCCTCACTGCAGTTTTTTGTTTTGAAATCCTGAACGAGGTATTACGATGCCCCAGCCCACCACATTTTCTAACGTCACTTCGACTTCCCATTTACCATTTACCATTCTTCCCTTCCTTCTTCCCACACTGGCTCCGGTGTGGGAACTTCTTTCTTGCTCCGCAATTGAGTGGAAAGCCTCAAAAAACGTTTCCCGCCCCCTCTCCAGCTTGCAGTTGGGAATTCCCATTCGAATCTGCTAACAGCAATCGAACTCCTTAGACTCGAACTGTTGGAGCTTAACTGCTACCACGCAAATAAACGACGGTGTTTTTGAACAACATTGAATTCCAAAATGAAATGCGCTCTCTATGAAGTTTAGATGATCCATTTGCATAACACCACCTAGAAAACATGGCATAGGTTTATTCAGGGATCTAACAGAGACAACTTGTGTTTGAATGAGTTCGAACATGACAATTAGACAGCTGTTCGATTCGGTAATATTTGGGCAAAACTTAAGTTGGGAACGAAAAGAAAAGGTAAGGAAAAAGGGAAGGGAACCCACTTGAGATCCGATAGTTTATTCACCAAAACTGCTAAAAAGAAGAACGCTCCTTTCTCTCGAGTCGCAAGCATCCTCAGATTCGGCGTCACGGATGACTGTAAAACTTTGTAAGTTCTATATGAAGATTAGAATGAGAGAACTTTAAGGTACTGATGAAAGCACTGAGCATCCCTCATATGAAATTGTTCGCTCACGAAGCTTACCATGAACGTTTCTTCATCGATCATCTTGAAGGAGGCAATCTGTGTCACCATCTTTAACGGCACATCAAATGACCGTATAGCGTCCATAGGTGAAGATTCTAAAGTGTTGTCTTATTCAAGTGTAGCACATCTGATTAATTTCACGCAAGGACAACATTCAACAATAAAACGGAACGTAAAGACACCTGCCTAATTCGACTAATTGACGGACGAGTTTCACGCGCGCCCCAACACGATCGCGAATAGCTCTCACAACATCATGTAGGACATCAGCCAATTGTACGCCACTTATGTCGGCTTTCGATGGTGGATCTCCGCCAGTTAGCGAAGCTGATCCTGTCAACGCCTGCACAAAGCGGTATGGGCGGCCATACTTATTGGCGAATGAATCTACACCGATCCTGGAATAAGGAATAGGTCACTTTAGGATCAGTCGTATTAACCCTTTGACGATAGCACGGCTCAATGGTGAGCCGCAGAAGCGGAAAGCTTCGAAATGCGTCTGTCCCGCGCGCCAGACACGCAATAAGGCGTGCTGTCGTCAAAGGTTAATACCTGCCCTCCTGTATCAGTGCCTTTGTTGTGCAGGTGTGGTTACGCGGCTGCTCAACTAAGACAAGTCATGGGGATGAGAGTCGAGAGGAAGTGGCTAGAGGTGGGAAGGAGCTAAAGTGGGATAAGCATCAAGCGGTGCTCGGCGCACATTGACCCTAGCGTTACTCTGTTGTTTTTATAGTACGCGGGTTAGCCACCGGTGGGCGGAGCTGAAATCCATAATAGACAGCCCTTTTCAGAAACGTTTCAATGCCCGAGTAAAAAGTGACCGGAGGGTAGCAGAATGAAAAAAAGCAAATTTTCTAACTAGGCGGGGTAAGGTTGTTTAAAAACCTCAGAAGCTTCCGAAGGAATGGAGGATAAATTTCTACTGTAAGCAGGAAGTACAGGAAAGCAGCAAGAAGTAAAGAGGGACGAATGTAAGAACGACAGTAATACAATTTTTAGTGAGAAAGATTCTATGGACACAGCTTAGCTCCTTCTAGATATGAGGCGCTTAGATATGCAATAAATCATGCTTCAGCGTCATTCAATCAAATTCGATCAAAGGGAAATGACGAATATCGGTTAGCTGTAGATCTTTTCATTTCAAAGGAAAGCAGGAGTGCCAAGCGTCAGCAGAGCCTTCCGACTGTAGCACAGAGGAATGGAGAGCCCGACCATTCGACGACTCAATATTTGAGAACAGACAAAAGCCTCAGACAAACGTCGGAAACTCGCTAAATTAATTTAATATCTGAGAAAGACATACTTTAATTGAGCCAATTTCGCTGCTCCAATGGGATTAGGGCATTCCGTTCCATCATCGCCAGGGAACAGGGAATCAAGCAGGTTTTCATGTGCGGATACACCACTGAAAAGTTAAAATAAATATCTACAAAGAGTGCATGACCTAAGGCTGTTCTAACCCTGTCAACATTCGACAAAAAACTCACCCATGAGTGGGCAATTTTCCAGTTACTTTGTACTTCATGCACGTTACTCGCAACTCTGGCAGGTAGAACAATTTCAAAGCAACCTTCACATCATCTAAACCATGTCAGTGCAGTTCCCTTCGTTCAGTTCTCACAAAATTTAAAAGGTATAAAGTGCATACCCTGACATGCTATATCGATCTTCAAATAAATTGGATGTGGCTGAGTCACTACTTTTTTGTTCAATTCAAGGCGATCAGTCACAACACTATGTCGTTCATCATTGTCACTGGCTTCTGCAAAAATNGTAACTTCGCCAAATAGCCGTTGTTATCGCCGCGTATACAGGACCTTCATCGTCGCTTCTTTCCTTCTCCTCAACCTCCTCCTTTTGCCGTCTTCTCAAGCGCAGCGCTTCACTTGCATCTCCACGAATTACCACTTGTAAGCTTGTATCTAAAAATAATAAATCAGGCAACGGAATACTAAAAGATGAACTTATAAGAGCAACTAAGATGTGAACTGCGAGAATTCTTTTTTACAAAGGGAATCGCCACATTTCGCGAAGCGCTGACTAAAAAAATCCTGTGGTTGGTTGGTTGGTTGGTTGGTGGATTTATAACTTAGGCACATTTAACCAACATGGTTGGTTAAGTGTGCCTTAGTTATTGTTTACATGTGTGCGCCTCTTTATATGATATCCTTTTCCATCAAACCTCGAGCATTCAAATTTCGAAAAGGGAACCTCAGTGGAATGACGTGAAATATAACTGGTGGATAGTGATTAATACCAATCTGTTGTCAAGGTAACGTTCATGGGATGCGCCCCTGCATCGACTTGTATTCAGAATCGTAGCGGTGCCAAAGTGTGATGAAACAAGAAGTATGCTTATTGACGAGCTTATTGATGAGTGTACCGAATGAGGAATCGAATCGATGAATTTTCTCTGTTCCTCAGAACCTTAAAAAGTGAAGAGCTGAAAACTACCTTCCATGATATCTCTATAGGCCTCTGCTTGTACATATAGAACCGACAAATCGTGCGGAAGCAAAGAAAAAAGAGCTCGCTGTTCCGCAGAAGAAGCCGAAGCATTTCCAACTCCTAGAGCCTCTTGAACAGGTTTGGCTGCCTGCAACAACAGCAATTCAAACTCTTTTAGGAGAAAAGTAAAACAAAAAACAGAAGACACAACGCCGAAAAATGCCATAAGCAAAGAACGAAAAAATTCGAAGCTAAATATATCACATCCCCGTCCCCTGACCGGGCACTTATCGGATGCCATACAGTTCGCGCACCGTAATCAGTAGAGAAATCTTCGATCGGAGGCTTTTGAGTCGTTGTTCCTTGCCATTTATGCTGCTGATAAGAACATTCCTCCGACCTTCTTGTTCTGTCAATGTATCAACCAATCTGAAAGCGCCTTATATATGATATCGCCAGAGCATACTAATGCGTACGTGACAACAAAGGACGTTTTCGAAAATGGTTATGAGTTTCCGATGGCAAACGATATCAGCTATGCTGACTTTATACTTCACGGAGTCGAAA
>UZAF01017739.1:9910-42200 GCA_900617895.1 Haemonchus placei
TGTTTCCGAAGTGAAAAATGCTTCGAAAAACCGTTAAAAAGGGGACTGGACGAGAATGAAACTAGAAAAATGAAGAAGAGTGGGGCGTCCGGACGAGCTAAACAGTGTGTTTCACTGAGCGCGTGTGGGTCCTGGTCCGAATAACAGAAAGTGGTAAGCAAAAATTTATTCACTTATAAGCATCAATAAACAAAAAAAAAACCCTAGTAATGGAAAAAGTAGCTCACATTTCTCAGCCTCTAGGAGTAGGAAATTGAATAAGGGATCGCGGCAGCAAAAGGGAAAACAGAGGAAAAAGGAATGTGAGAAAAACATCGCCTCATCACTCGGCGATTAGCTGATTGTGTGTGGGCTTAAAACGAATAATAGCAATCTGTATTGTCTCGACACTCGTCTAACGTGACACCGATCGAGGGGCGGGAAGGCGAACTACGGCAACAACGGGGCTGCCACTATGCCCTGGACGTCGAGTTTGGGGGAGTGAGAGGGTCCCTTTCACCACCCATGGGGAGTGCTGAGTATTCCCAAAGGAAGAACTCAGTAACCTTCTTTATCGTGAACTAAGCCTTTAAGCGGAATGATAATGATTAACATCCTTACTTGATTGAGGAAGCATAAAGAGGTATGAACGTATCGAAGAGGTAGAAGCAAACCTTTGACTTCGGTGTGCTAAATGGGTTGGGAGGGGGCACGCGGCTGTGCGGCGCCTTTTCATGTCTGTGCCCTCTCCGGCGAGATAGTAAACAAGGAAGGGTAGGTGAGCCCGTAATGGTGTTTAAGGGCGTTTCATAGCTCTTTTATGTTATAATTACGTATTTTTCACCTAATTTTAGGGAGGGGAGGGGCTCCGGGGTGGGTAAGCCAATTGGACGTCCTGCTTTTACCCATCTCGGCTTTTTCCATGATTTAACCATCTCACCCACCCCGGAGCTCCTCCCCTTCTTGAGAAAAATAGGGTTTTATCGGCTCAGAAGAAGAGATCCATAATATGCAAGCATATAACATGTGCCAAGAGGTAATTTGTTTCGAATCACGAAACACTTCAGTACAACCTAACCATCCCTCCCCAGACTTGGGCTCAGTACTACTATCTCGCCGGGCACATGAAAAGGCGCCGCGCCGCCGCGTGGCCCCCACCAACCCACTTAGCACCGACTTCGGTTAATTAGTTCTTATTCAAAGATTTATTCAGCTTAGTATGTTAACCTTTCCAGCTGTCGCGCTCCAACTTTAATTTGCGCCGCAGCCGCAGCTCTTTTAGCATTTGTGACGTAGCTCCATTTTCAAAGTACTTTCAGTTTCTTTCTGCTGTTACTTATCATTCTTCTTCTTTTCCATTCTTTTTCTTGAAAATCTTTTCACTGTTCTATTTCGTTTTCGCTTTTTGGTACCTTCAATTGAAGGTAACTGGCGTGAATAATGTTTTTGTTATAGGAGATGGAAGCATTGCTGTCAATATTCCATGCACGCCTCTCTTCTATTACTTATTTATTCGCCATGGTATTCTCTGAAGTACTATTTCTATTTCCTATTTCACTGTATTTTCTTCGACCTTTGTATTCTCTGTCAAACCCGGTTCATAGTTTACGATATCATTATTTGAAAGATGTTACGAAAGGTGTCCTATAGTCCTAATCCTATAGCATCGCTAGTACATATGCGATAGAGGCAGGTTTGTTTGTCTAATCACTTGATTGATCTTCTTCTTTTCTTCCTGAATTATTCCTTAACGGAAGAGTAGGACTCGAGACTCATTATAAGTTAAGAGGTATGTGTGAATATAAGCAGCCGGATTGTGTTATTGTATGTTTTACATGTTTTTTTTTTTTTGAAAATCGAAATTAAGGAGTGTGAAATGAGCAGCACCTGTCTTCTATCGTATTTAACTTTCAACATATCATTTCAGATATTTTCCTTTTATCTGTTACTGTGAGAAAATGCTGACCAGTAGAGCGAGTAGAACGACTTCTCCGCGATTTCGACGCGGTACGTCTTCTATTGGACTTACAGCGAAACTGCTATTTTGTCGTTCGTGATATTTAAAAAAATGGAAACTGGAGAAGTCGCCGGATGGGCCTTTTCCTTTTTGTTGTCCATCTGTATGATTGTTTACTTCTCTAGGTAACCACCATATTTTGATTGCAGGTTAATTGGGAATGATTCACAGGGTTTGTACGCTTAATGAGTGTTCGTTAAGTTACTAAGTTACAAATGCTAGTCTAAACCACGTTTTCGAGGTTTAAAGTGGGAGGTCGCTTAGTGCAGGTAAGGTTTCGGTGCCCGCTCTTTGATTCACGATGAGTAATGTCATTATTATTTATAAAAAGTTTCTCTTTTGTGTTCTTGAATGGGGTCATGAACAGTGTGGAGTGGCAAGTAGTCCATTATTGAAACTATGTGGTTGACTTCTACATTTCCGCAAACTTCGTAGAATTTTGGCTGTGGAAATAGGGAGAAGCTTTCCTGACACACAGTTCATGCTCTTCTGTTCGCTATAAGAAAAACACCAGATGATGAACTCTTCAAACACAACCTTTGAAAAATTTATTCCTCGGAAATGCCGAACCGTCTTTTAACAAACACTTTCAGTGCTAACATCCGCCCATTGCGGTTTTTAACGGTGGCTCCTCGTATTCTCAGAATTCTTTTCATCTGAAAAAAATTGAATTACTGATACAATATTTTTCCTTCATATTCTCAACGTTAGTGATATTTGGAAAACCTCAGCGAGTGAGCTGTTCGAACTCACCACACAATCAAGAATCATCGAATTCCAGCAGAAAATTTAAATTGGGTAAAATAACGGTACAACTCAATCTAGTGTAGAATATCTAGTGGCTAAGTACATGGTACATTTCTATTGACTCATCGAAGGAAGATAGGCTAGAATCAGGTGTTAATTTGTTGATTTTGCAACCCTAACTTCCCGATTCCTCTGGTGTTTTTCTCACTCTATTCTTAAATGACTGCATTTCAAAATAATATTAGTTGCAAATAGTACAAATTTCGAAAGTCCTAACCGTCGTCCAACGTTGTTCTTTCCTTTTTTTAAAATAAAAACAGCAAAGTTCTTCTAAGCATGAAACAACAAACACAGTTGTTTGATGTGCTTGTTGTTTTTTTTCTAAGCAACTTTTTTTGTTTATTGTACTGGATGTTTATAGTCCGAAGGAAAACCCGCGAAGTCTCTCCCCTTCCCCCCGAACTCGGTTATGAAGTGAGTTCAATTTTATTCATTCATACATGAATATTTGTAGAATATGACTACAGTCATTTCAATCTCTCAGTTTCTGCCAAAATTTTCAGTTTGGGACCACAAGATCGGGAAAACGGTTTCGCCCATTGGAGACACCGGTCCTTAAAGTCAACGTAAGACTTTATAGGCGTTTTCGATCAATTTCTCCGTTTAGGTCGAAGCATACAACCTTTTTATTTTTGTTTCCTGATTTCTTGTTTTCGTTCCTTCTTTGCACTCATATGATTTCAAGGATACCTTTTGAATGACTTATCTCTTTCAGTTTCTGTTCCCAGTCATTAGTAGATTACTATAAAAAATTGCACCTTCCCTGTTTTCTTACGGCGCACCGATTGTGACTAACTCGGGTAGTCGTACCTCGAGTTTCTCTGCCGTGTTTACGGTTAATATTCTGTCCTTAACTTTGTTCGCTATCTTTTTCTGAAAGTTTTCGTTTTGCTCCGCTTTTAAGCACCTTTTCTTCCGCTACTCCTATGATTTGTATTTCCTACCTGCACTTATTTCTCTCCTCTCGCAGACAGAGGCAGGACATGGAAGCGATTCCCATTTTCACAGCGAATAATCTGGCTCTTATTGAGGTAGACGGTGATATTTCTTTCCACTACGCATTACCTGTTTTCTCTCTTTTCTATATTGCTTCCCTTCTACGATATCGGTTAGCCATTAAGCAGCTTACCTCAGGCCTGGTTGAGTAATTCTTGATAACCGTACGATATTGATTTACTGTTCTGAATGGTAGCCAAAACTATGGTAAGTTCTGTGAATTTCAAAATCTACTCCATTTAGGCCTCTCGTCGAGACAGCATTCTGAGCAGTGTCAAAAATCCATATCAGCGTGTTCAGGTGGGATACAGAATTCATCCATGCATTCTACCTATGTCTAATCGATTTATTACATTTCCGTGGACTTTCATTAGTGAACATTCAGGGAAAGGATCCTAAGTTCAATTAGCCATTTAGAATGAGGCATATATTGCAAGGCGTGTTTCTGGTTCCGAATGCTAGTTTCAAATATGCTTTCCAAACTTACCGAATGATTCTCTGATCGGAATTATGAGGGTGGCTTCAGGTGCAGTGTAACATAAGACTTGGATGGATATACTTGGATGTACCGCTCTTCAGGTGGCTTAGAACAGTGTTTAGGGTGACGCTTTAAACAAATGTGGTTGAGGTCGTCGTAGACGTCATCCGGTAAGGTTGCGGAGAAGTTGTCTATCAATTTTTGCTCTTTCCTATTTGGGGAGCGTTCTATATTACAAGAACCGAAGTTCTTCAATAAGTGCGATACTACCAACTAAGGACAGAACATACGCTCGTATGACAGCGTATCAGCGGTAGATCTGTTCTACACTTTTGCCACGTTTGCCACGCGTTTGCCAAAGTGTAGAACAACTTTATCATTCGTAAAAATTGATTAATAGCACTAAGCAAAAGTATAGGCCACCCACGCATTCACCACGCCACTACGATTCTAAATGGAAGTCGAAAGCAGGTAGCATCCCTTAGACGGGATATGATAAATGATAAACCTGAAAAACTTTGTCCTTAATAATGAAAAGACGGCAGGAAGAATGGGTATCAGCAAAAGCATTATAAATTCATAGAAAATGATAAACTCTCCATGAAACTAGTTTCTAGGCTTCAAGGAGAAGCTCCTAATGCGGAAACTGTAATGCGAAAACTGGTACATCCATGTAATTTGAGTCTCCTATGTTACGTCTCACTTGGAACTACCCTCACATTTTCTTTCAGAGAATCGTGGCGAATATGAAAAGCAGGTTTGAAATCAGCATCCAATGAACACGTCTAGCAGTAGACGTCTTATTCAAATGGCCACCTCGAGTTGAGATCCTACCCTGATAAGCGGTATTTGCAAGACTAGACCTGTATGCACCTTCTAAATTATGAGGATTCCTTCCCTGCTGACGGCTGCCTTGATGTTCGTATGATTTTTTCATTCTTTTCTCTTTTTTTACTGTTCTCTCAGTCGTGCTTGATTAGGTAATCCTACCTTATTGATTTGATATTAGGCAGTTGAACAATACTTATTGCTTCCCGTTCTGACTGGTAGGTGGAATTGCGGTATATTTTGTGGAGCTTAACTTTGTTATATTTAGAATACTCCCGAATTTTCGGTAACACAACAGACATCAACCAGCGAAGAGGTCACTCAGGTAGGAATAGAATTCATTCATGCGCTCTACCTATGCCTAATCAATTCATTTCCATACACGTTTACAAGTGGACTTGGCGCCATTTAGAAAATTCAAAAACATTCAAAGAGAAGCGTAAAGATTTCTCGGGTTCTTTTTGACGTTTTTTCTTGAAACGCACTATTTTGTAATCTTTGCTCATTTCACTACCATACCCGTGATGACAAAGCCATGTGGTGTGTAGGCATTTACAAATAACTAGATCACTTTACGCCTTAAGTTTGGAGAGGGCAGCACTTGTTTTTCTTTGCAGTTTTTTTGGGATATGAAGTCGAACGCTGTTTATGATATCAAATATTGCTTTCATCAACTTGTATCTCGCTATTCAACCACACCGATCCTCATGAGATGTTATTTTAAAACAGCCTCTTGCAGTTGCGTAGTCTTCGCTCGAGAAGTCGTACGGAGGGGATCATTGTGCCAGACTCGACGAGTCGTTTGGGTACACCTCCAAGGAGGTGTACTCATACGACTCGTCGAGTATGGTACAATGATCACTGGACTGAGCCTCTTGTTTCTCCGTTATGTTGCATCACTCGAGATCAAAACCTCTTTGAAACGGGCAAGTTTTACTCTTTTTTTACTGGTCGTCTCCAGAACTTGCTTCTAGTTTTAATTTATTTAATTTCAGCCTCAGAGTCTACCTCGAGCGCTTCGTTCGGGTTCAGAAGCAGGCGTAGTCTCGATTTTCATCTAAATTTGTGAGCCCCATTAATATTACCTCCTTCCCTGTTGCCTTATTTGACCGTATTTATCGTTTGTCGTAGTGAAAGTCCCAATAATATGACTCCTTCCCTTAAGCCTTATTTCAATGTATTTATAGAGTAATTAAATAAGACATTATTTTGAGGTCTTCTCTGTGTTGGTATACGCGGTCATTGGCCATTGTTTATTGGAATGAATCAAAAACAGTAGTAATATTACAGGGAACGTATTCAGGATTATGAAGATGTTTTTGGGTCGCGCTTGAACTGTGTTGCAGGCTTACGGGAAGAAAGAATGTATAATACTTTCGTCTGTGGATGGTATAAGATCTCTTTGTGAGCGTTTAACGGTTGAACGTTTATTGATCAAGAGCGAGGTGGGTTCTTTGTTCAGACTCTCATGTTCATGTCAATAATGATAATGATATATGTTGATGATATATGGAAAATAAACAACAATAGTTTTTGTTATACGAAAGTGTAAAGATCCAGAGGTTGTCAATATTGTTAGGAGAGGAGACAGGATTCATTCCAGGTATGCTCATCGCGGGAACTTAACAATCAGGTTGCTGCAAATTGGGGTTGCTGTCTCGGAATACAACATCAGGTGAGACATAGTGCGCCAGGAGGCGATGTCGATGCTTCTATCATTCCGACGCTGACGCAAGCATCGACCATCGGTCAATATCCCGAAGACAGATTGGTGCTAATTTTAAATCGTTTGAAACACTGAGGGGAATCTTCAAAAAAGACCCATTGTCATCGGTTTGACCACGGGTAACGGAACTTCTCCCCTATCGCGGCATTCTCCCTTGCGGCATGCGGCAAATGCCACTGCAATTACCGTACTCCCGCCAATCGATAGGACGCGATTTTTTTCCGTGCTGACTGCCTTGCTTTTCTATTGGATTTTATCGTTTTTTCTTCTGTTTCTTTTTAGTTTTCATGTTTATTAGACCTGATTAATTAAAATGACTCTTCCTATATAAACGACGATCAATACCGCATCGGAATTGAAAAGAGCGGCCAGCCAATTTAAATAATTAAAGGACTCCCTACCTCACAAATTGCGCGCTCCAGTCTTCCATCGCAGTCCTGCGATAGGCGGCGGGTGCGGCGTGTGCGACGCCGTGTTAGGGGAGAAGTTCCCGGACCCGTTTGACCACTGATCATTCAAGTGAAGTCAGTAATTCAAGTGAATGAAAGGTAAAACTAAGTAAAATAAATGAAAAATCAAATGCGATTGAAAAATCATTAGTTATTTACCTTGAATTGAAAGAGCAAAAAACAATTCATGGAAGCAAAGTCGTGACCATTGAAAACTACTACGTTATCGATAAGATCATCGACTTCCGATCGCTAGTAACGTTCGCATGTCCCTGCCGCAAATCGGTGTACTTCAGTGAGCCCTCCTCACCCAAAGAGCATGAGACTTTCGTCGAAAAGCTTTCAAACTTTTCAAACATTCTTTCTGCCTGCCTCCCATGTTCCGTGAGTAGGCTTCCTCGCCTTTACCTTCTAGATATTCTTTGACGTGTATGCCCCGCATCCTTCCCGTCTCACCAGTCCACCTTCACGTGAGATGTTTATATGCGTGTTAAGACAAGGAAGCCAATCTTCGAGCAGAACCTCTCTCGTGAACTTGATATACTGAGACTGTCGGTTGAAGATATCAAACAATTCATCCATCTTGCTGCGTTGATGTAGCTATGCAACAGTCGTCGAGTATCGATAGTACATGATGGGCATGCACTCTATGACTGGTCTTTCTACTCTGCTCATGAAGAATATAGATAAGACCTGCGTTAGCCGCTGGCTGGTAGCAAGTCCTCGATTGTGCGAGAAGTATTGCCCGCTTCACTCGAAAATGTTGCAATTAAGACATTCGTGGATCTGAGTCATAATGCGATTTCGCTCAGTCCGAACCTCACTATTTCTGTTTGATGCACCTACAGCAAAGCAGGAAACCTTTTGGAAAGCATCATTTTTGTATACGTTCGTAAAAAGCGCAGTTACGTCAAGCGACTCTACTATGCAGTTTTCTTGAAGCCTTTTCGAACACAGGGGCAAGAAATTCGTTGGTGTTCGATAGATGTAAGGATACGTACCGGGCTGATAGACCAACAATTTTACTGGAGAACCACGAAATGCGGTCCGTTGATTGTCCCACACAGCTGATCATGGGTCTTATTTTGTAATCTGTAGCCCTAGAGTTCTGCTTCACTTGGACAACTCGTGAATCTTGATCAGGTTATAGAAACCGGGCACGAGGGTTCATCCAACTTCAGTCTCCAAACAATCTTCTATCCAATCTTGCTATCGTTCCAATTACTACCCACAAAGCATTCAGCTTGTGACATCGGGTTTCCGTAAAGCGACTCTATAAAGAAGTATAACAAAGGTGAAGTTTGTGATTTCCCCATCTAGTGAACGAGGTTAAACCACAAACTTAACTTGAACTGAGATATTCAGTAGCACTCAAAAGTCTTCGGTCAAATGCTTCTTCGGTTGCATTGGGTTGTAACATAAGTTCGTAGAGTTTTTTTCACATAGATTTATTTGAACAAAAAACAACAATTATAATAACAAATCAATCAATGATGTATCCTCCGTTACTGCTGACGACCTTCTCCCATCTCTCGACCAATTTGTTGATACCATTTCGCCAAAAATTGGCCGGTCTGGTGTCGAAGAAGTTGTTGAGCCAGTTCTTGAGAGTCCTTCGCCATCGAAGGTAACACCTCTCATGTGGTTTGACAGGGAGCGGAAAAGGTGGTAGTCGGTAGGTGCAAGATCTGGAGAATACGATGGATGCTGAACGACCTCCCATTCAAGCTCTTGGACTGCAGTTTTGACGACTTGAGCAGTGTGAGGCCTGGCGTTGTCGTGGAGCAAGATGGCTTGACCTTGCCTATCGGGTCTTTTCAGCCGAATAGCCTCATTTACACGGTGCAGTTGGGCAATGTAGAGCTCCTTGTTGACACTAGCGTTTCGTTCCAGCATTTCCCAGTACACCATGCCTTCCCAGTCCCACCAAACGCAGATCATGACCTTTTTGGGTGGGGGTCTTGCTTGACTCTCGGCTTTGGCGCCTCTCCTGGAGCCACCCACTGCTTTTTTTGCTTCACATTGACGTACAGGCACCACTTCTCATCTCCCGTGATGATTCGGTACAAAAATAGCTGATTGTGTCCACGTGTTGCTCGGTGGCGGGCGAGATGTTGAGCAGCAATTTGAAGGCGTCTCTCTTTGTTTTCTTCGTTGAGCTCGTGAGGCACCCATGCTCCAAGTTTTGGAGTAAAACCAACTGATTGAAGGTGGCGAGAGATTGTCATTGCACTGACGTTCATTTTTTCGGCCAATTCACGAGTTGTTTGACGATCATCTTCCCTCAATAGTGCCTTCAGATGCTCTTCGTCGAATTCTGCAGGTCGTCCGCTTCGAGGCGTGTCTTCAAGGTCAAAGTCGCCACTTTTAAACTTGCGAACCATTTTTGTGCTGTAGACACACTCAAGACACCTTCCCCGTACACGCTGCATATGTCCCGAGCGGCTTCAGCTGCTTTTTGGCCTCGGTGGAAAGCAAAGAAAAGCAGATGTCGAAAGTGCTGATTTTTTCCTCCTGGATATTCCATTTCTCAGCCAGAAGAAAGTCGAACGATCAAATTATCCAAAAGAACAAATGAGACAGTTTTGTAGAGGAGGAAAAGCTCTTTCGAATGAGTGTAAACACCTTGCAAAAAAACAAGTCAATTCCTTGTGAAATAACTAACGCAAATCTCTACGAACTTATGTTACAACCCAATACTTTTCATTCGTAACTCTTTTCCTACTGAATCCATTCTTGCGGAATTTCGATATGTGTACCACGGGTGCATTGTGAATATCTACCACTGTTAACCTAGAATTTGATCATGTTCCAGATATCCCAAAGGACTTGAACTCAATATCCTCGCAAACGCTCCGATAACAATTCTGGCAATTGAACTAGAGATCGTAAAGGTGCAGTTATGAAATTGAGAAATTGTTGAACTCCTGCTCTTTGTGCACAGACCATGTCGAATACTTGGCGGATCCATAACAGTTCGATTCTTCAATCACCAGTTTCACCAATTCATCTGTCATTAATAACTTGTAGAAACTGATTGGATTGCTGAATGCATAGACATCGTCATTTTGGATTACACTATTCTCGGTGAAGGTGCTACACTTGGTTGAACTATAGTCGAGGACCAACCGGCGTGAGACTCCCTTTCACTATCTTCATCACTTGATTTAACGGCATCAGCGAGCAACCATCAGGAGCTTCCGAAATATCTTCACTGTCTGCTTCTTCACCGCTATCAATAAGCAGTTGCACGAATGAGTTCTCCAAAGCTTCCATCTGGTATAGTACCAGAACCGATAACAGAACTTCACTAGACTTAAAGTTGCGCTCCTGGAATAAGACGAGGGTACACAAAGTCGATGTGTGAAAGAAGCACACCTTTCATCTGGTCGGAACGCTTTGAAGTCAAGAAACTTCGGTTGGTTGGAATTGTTATCGCAAGACTTAGCACTAAGTAGATTTTATTAGATTTAGATTTGGCAAAGACAGTTGACCAACAAAATCCTTACTATATATCTCTTATATCACAGAGTGTTAGACTGGTATGTTGTTCTTCATATGCGAAAACATTATAAAAAAATCGGATTCCAATAGTAGAGAATTCACAGTGTTAGAAAAAACCTGTTCCGTGTGGCCAAGTGCATCACAAGGTGATGCACGCCGCGAGCCGAAAAAAAATCGCTTGGACACGCGCGTGGGAATATCGGAGAGAGCGCCGGTACCCAACGTGTTAATTTATTTAGCGCCATTTGCAAAACCCAAAAAGATTCAAAGAGAAGCGTAGAGGTTTCTCTGTTTTTTTGACGTTTTTTCTGATACGCACTACTTTTTACTCCTTCACTCATTCCGCTATCATGTCCGTGAGCACAAATTCATGTGGTAGAAAAGATGTGTAGGTAGGCACAAATAACTAGGCCACTTTACCCCTTATTTTTTGCAATTTTCGGATGTGAAGTCAAAGACTGCTTGTGATACCACATTTTGCTTTATCAACTTATATCTCGCTATTCAACAACACCGATCCTCACGAGATATTCTATTAAAACAGCCTCTTGCAGTTCACGCCGAGGCTTTATACTCACCGATCGACGTGTTTGCTACGAAGGACGATTGACGGAACCTTTGGTTGGGAATATGGGTTGCATAACGGCACGAATCAAGATTTTCGACTGAAGAAATTTTTACTCTTTCTTTGCTGCTCATCTCGAGATTTCATTCTAGTTCTACGTTATTTAATTTTAGGCTCCGATGAAGTTATGTAATAAAACATGTTTTTTCGACGTCTTTTTTTTTGGTATACGCGGTCATCGGCCGGTGTTTACTGAAATGAATCAAAAGAAGCAGTGGTATTACAGGGGACGTATTTAGGATTACGAAAATGTTTTTGAGTCGCGCTTGAACTGTGTCGCAGGCTTACAGTGTAGAATGGATGTACCTTCGTCTGTGGATGGTATAAGATCTCTTTGTGAGCGTTTAAGGGTTGAACGTTTATTGATCAACAGCGAGGTGAGTTCTTTGTAAAGATTCTCATGCTTCTGTCAATAATGGTAATGCTATATGTTGGAAAATAAACAGCAATAGTTTTTGTTATACGAAAGTGTAAAGATCCAGAGGTTGTCAATATTGTTAGCAGAGGAGGCAGGATTTATTCTAGGTATGCTCATTGCGGGAACTCAACAATGAGGCTGCTAAGAAGCTTCTCGAGTTGGGGTTGCTGTCTTGGAATAACAAACAACATCAGGTGAGATATAGTCCTTCAGGGAGCGATGTCAATGCTTACAGTTCAAGTTGCCTCTTAGCCGTTCCTACTTCGTTTTCATTTGTATGAGCTGATTTCTCATCTCTGTTCGCGTGCCGTGATACCTTCGGAGATGATTACTAAAGAGCTTCTAATACGATGCATATTTCATTTCATTACTTATTTCGCTATTTGAATTTCAGCTTCTGCTTCATCGTCTCGTGAATTCACATAACTTTGTCTCCCAAGACAATTCCTGTGCTATATCGTCACAACTTAATGCCGTGGAATTCGAAGAAGCTTATCGGTTAGTGTTATGACGTTGCAAGCAATCCATTTTCAATCTTTCACCTCACTTGTTCTATCCTTCCATCATTCCGACTGACGCCGGCGTTGGCCGTTGGTCGATATCGCCGATTCATGCTCAGTTTAATTCGTTTGGAACACTAAAGAAAATTTTCAGAAAAAAAACTAATCCATTGTCATCGATTTGATCACTGGCCATCAAATGTAATAAATAATTCCGATGAAAGAAAACTAAAATTAAGTTAAATAAATGAAAAATCGAAAGCGATGGAGATCAACGTTAGCTGTTAGCAATAAATAAAAGTAAAGAAAAAAAAAACGCTTTTTGGAAGCAAAATCGTGGCCAACGAAATCTACCACGTTATCAATAAGTTCAGCGATTCCGCTCGCTAGTAACGTCTGCATGTCTTTGCCGCAATCCGATGTAGTCCAGTGAACCCTACTCGCTCCATGAACACGAGACATACTTTCTTAGAAAAGTCTGGCCATTGTTTTTCAAACTGCTTTGCCGTACAGGTATGTTGTGATGGAACCACTTTATTAGGTCGAATTTCGAAGAACTCTTCGGCTCCAAGAACCTGAAAGTATCGGGTTGTCCGAAGTCTCCGCCGATTTTTGATTCATCTTTGAGTGAAAATTCCTAGAAGAAGATATCCGTTGATTAAACGTTATATCCTCTCCATTCTGTTCAGTAAGGATTCGCCATCTTCCTGTAGGTATCAGTATCCACTTTTCATAGAAGGTTCCAGACTTAAAATCGAAAAACCTTAGGTGCTTTCTGCAGTCCTCCAGCGGATTGAGCGATTTTCCATCCAACTAATGCTGCAGAAATCTAAAGAAGTGGTACTCCGATGGTGCTATGTCCGGGCTATATGGGGGGTGTGACAAGACATCCCACATAAGCTTCAGCAATTTTTGACGAGTGGCCAAAAATACGTGTGGTCTAGAGGTATCCTGTTGGAAGACGACGCCCTCACGACTGGCCAGTTCGGGTCGCTTATGGTTTGTCGCTGCCTCCAAATTTAAAAGCTAGGTTTCAGAAGTTATCGTTTGATTATGCGACAACAGCTCATGATAAGGGATTTCCCTCCAATACCATCAGCAGTACAACTTTTTTCCGCACCTGGATCTTGACTCTCGCAGCGGTTTGTGACGGCACATTGAGATGGCTCCACGATCGCTTTCGCGCCTCATTGTTGTACACGATCCACTTTTCGTCCTCCGTACTCATGCGTTCTAAAAACAGCCCATTTCTATTTCGTTTGAGCAACGAGTCGCACATGGAGGCGCTGTTCATCACATTGCGCTTACTCATTTCTTGAGGTATCCCCATATCAAGGCGCTTTTCAAAACCAAGGTCCAGCAGATGATCACGCTTGGTTGAATTCGAAACACAAAGCCTTTTTCCTACTCTACAAGAAGTGCTGTGCCGATTCACTTCCGTTAACATTTTGATTTGGTCGTTTTAACTGATGGTAGCCCCTCTGAGGATTGCCGGTCTCCGAGGGTCTTCGAGGGCGAATTCACTCTGTTTGAATTTTACAACCCGATCACGCACCATACTTTCCTCTAGAGCATCGTCTACTCAAGTGTCACGGGTAACGGAACTTCTCCCCTATCGCGGCATTCTCCCTTGCGGCGTGCGGCAAATGTCACTGCGATTACCGTACTCACCCCGCCTCCCGCCAATCGATAGGACGCGATATTTTTCCTTGACTGGCTTGCTTTTTCATTGAATTTTATCGTTTTTTATTCTGTTTCTTTTTAGTTTTCATGTTTATTGGACTTGATTAATTAAAATGACTCCTCCTATATAAACGACGATCAAGACCGCATTGGAATTGAAAAGAGCGGCCAGCCAATTCAAATGATTAGAGGACTCCCTACCTCGCAAATTGCGCGCTCCAATCTTCCATCGCAATCCTGCGATAGGCGGCGGGTGCGGCGTGTGCGACGCCGTGTTAGGGGAGAAGTTCCCGGACCCATGTGTCACAAGTCTTTCTCGCGACCTGAGACGCATTCTAGGCTTTGCGGTAGAAGAAAAGCTTCAGATGCCGAAAATGCTTGCAATGGCTCTCAATTTTCACACGAGTCCTGTACAGAAAAATTTTGAAAAATGTTTGCGAATCCTAACAGGAATATAGAAGAAGACCTACTCTCTCAGAAAACATATATTGAGTTGTCCGAAGTCTCCGCCGATTTTCGACAACTCGGATTTATCAGCTGTTGTACAAAAGATCAAGGACCCGACCTCATAAACTTATGTTTTCTGAAAGAGTCAGTCCTCCACAGAATTCCCGTTGGAATTCTGTCAACATTTGTCAAAGTTTGTCGGCACGACTCGTGTGACAATGGAGAACCACTGCGCGCATTTTCGGCATCTGAAGTATCTCTTCTACCGCAAGGCCTAGAGTGCGGCTCAGGCCGCAAGAAAGATATATAACATTTGAGTAGACCGTGCTCTAGAGGAACGTACAATGCGTAACTAGTTTGCGAAAACCGATCAGAGTGAATTTACCCTCGAAAACCGGTAACCTTAAGGGAGACTATCTTCAGTTGAAACAACCAAATCAAAATGTGACCCAAAGCGATTCGGCACATCACTACTCGTGGAGTAGGACAAGTGCTTAGTGTTTCGAAATCAACCATCCATGATCATCTGCAGAAACTTGGTTTTATAAAGCGCCTTGATGTTTAGATATCTCGCGAAATGAGCAAGTGCTATGTGATGGACCGCGCCTCCAAATGCGACTCGTTGCTCAAACAGAATTAAAATGAGCTGTGCTGAAACGCATGAGCACGGAGAACGACAAGCGAGAAAGCGGAAAAGTGAGCGGAAACGACCGTGGAACCTCCCTAGTGAGCCGCTGCAAAAGTCAAAACCTAGGTGCGAAAGATTATGCCGGGTTGCTGGTGGGATTCTAGGGAAATCACTTACCATGAGCTGTTGTCGCCCATTCAAACGATGACTTCGGAAAGGTACCATAGTTAGCTAGAAAATTCGGAGGCAGCGATAGACCAGAAGCGACCCGAACTGGCCAATTGTGAGGGCGTAATCTTCCAGCAAGGTACTTCCAGAAGACACGTGTTTTTGGCCACTCGTCAAAAATTGCTAAAACTTGGGTGGGATGTCTTGCCACATCCCCTATAAAGGCCGGACATAGCACCATCAGATACCACTTGTTTAGGATTCTGCAAAATCCTTTGGATGGAAAATCGCTGAGTCCGCTGGAGGGCTGCAGAAAGCACCTGAGATTTTTCGATTTTAAGTCTGGAACCTTTTATGAAAGAGAGACACTGAAACTTACAAGGAGATGGAGGATATCAATATCAATCAATGGATTTCTTCTTCTAGGAATTTTCATTCAAAGATGAATCAAAAATCTGTGGAGACTTTTCGGACGGCCCAATAGTTTGGATCTGTGAGTTTCCCGACCCAGTGCGCGAACGCGCTAATCTGATTGCAGACCCGATATCACAAGCTGAATGCTTTGGGTGAGTAATCGGAATAATAGCAAGATCGGATAGAAGGATGATTGAAGACTGAAATTGGATGAACTCTCGTGCCCGGTTTTCATAACCTGATCAAGACTCGCAAGTTGTCCAAGTGAGGCAAGAACTCAGCTAGCACTAAAGATCACAAAACAAGACCCATCATCAGCCGTGTGGGACGATCAACGGACCCCATTTCGTGGTCCTCCAATAAAATTGTTGGTCAACTATTCCGATACATACCCTTGCATCCATCGAATACCAAGAATTTCTCGATCGCCTGCGTTCGAGTAGGCTTTCAGAAAAGTGCATAGTAGAGTCGCTCGATGTAACTGCGCTTTATACCAACGTAAACAACAATGTCTTGCTGGGCTTGCATCTAACAGAAATTGTGAGGTTCGGACTGAATAAGGTTCACATTATGACTCTGATCAAGGAACACCTTAATTGCAGCATTTTCAAGTGAAGCGGGCAGTAATTCTCGCAAAACAGAGGACTTGTCATGAGTTAGCGGCTAGCACTGATCTTAGCTGTCTGTTTTATGGGGTATGGGTACATTCACACAGAACTGGACGGACGCGGAAACTGCGTGGCGAAATTTGTGGTTATTAAAACTGCTTTGGCGCCTATCATTGGGGCAAAGGTTCCAAGTAGATTGGAGGAGTAGGGCCAGCTTATGCTACTTATTTTTCCCACTTCATTTATGCCCCAATGATAGGCGTCAGAGTCGTTTGAATCCCCACGAATTTCGCCGCGCGGTTTGCCGCGTCCATCCAGTTCTGGGTGAATGTTCCGTCCCCCGTTTCATGAGTAGAGTAGAAAGACCAGTCATAGCGCGCATGCCCATTATGTACTGTCGATACTCGATGACTGTTGCAAAACTACATCAACGCAGGAAGAAATGTTTCCTGCGTTGATGTAGTCATCATCATCCTAACCCCAGTCTCAGTATAGCAAGCTTAAGAGAGAGGTTCTACCCTAAGACTGGCTTAACCTTATTAATGCGTAGGTAAACATCTCAACTGGAAAGAACAGTGTGAGGTGGTATCGGAGTTACTGCTCGAATAAACCTTACTCCACGCAAAGTCTTGTCACCCCGATGCTGTGTAACGTGTAGTTGTTCGTAGCATGCACAGCACAGCTTCAAAAGTATGTACAGGCGGAGATGAATGAGAGGAACCACGTAATGGAACTTCTGTTTCAACCAACTCGTCCAAATCATCCAGCCTTCCGCATTACGATCAGCTAACGGCCTAATTGAAGTTGTTTCGCACCTGTGTGCCAGACGACCGTGATTAAGAGTGGAGTCTTAACATCAAACTTTTCGAGCATCCCATTTATCTCGTAGGAAGAGAATAAAATGCCCAGATTATACGGATAGCAGGATAAAACGTTTGTAGAGAAAAATTTCGAACCATTGGGTTGAGTGGTTGTTAACGTGCATAGGTGACTGTCTAGTATTAAAGTGCATGAGACTTCTCCTTTTGGAGGTAAGCGGGTGTTTTGATCATCACTTAAAACCCCTGCCAGCGTTAAGTGCATTCCGATTTTCATACTAGGATGAAAATGTGATACTGCCAAGAGTGGAGAAGAGTGATGGGCCGGAAAAAGGATACTAATGTATGCCATGAACGTGTGTGCATTTGAAGCGATAATGTGATTTTCAAAAATGTCTACGTAATTCACGTGAAGGGATGGATGCAGCTGATAACTCTTGGGACTGTTTATGATTTTCTTGTATCCTACTCGACTATGAGGACCGAAAAGTTTAATGGTCCCTGACCAACGAGTGGTAGTCTACTTACCGTGGGACTTTGAGTGGAGACCCAGATAAATCGGTGAAGTTTTGAACGCTGTCTGCAAGAATGGAAATTGAAACTGTATAATGATTCCTTAAAAAGTTATGAGGGCTCGAAATCAACCTGACACTAGTATCAACTCGATATGCGAACTCGCCGCTTCGATATCAAGCGCTGACGTAGCCTAGCGGTAGTGGTCTCGCTTCATAGGCCGAGGATGCGGGTCTGCTTCCCCCCATCATTGGCAGAGTGTTTTTTCATTTTGTTAAAGGTCCTCTAAACCTTTTCTGACATTTGTTCAAGTGAACGCCCTATTTCTGCTTTTATTTTCTCTCGTCGCCCGTGTTCAAAAAAAGTGATTCTGCACGTTAAGTGTATAACTCTATTTTATTTTAGATTTCAAGGAACATTCGACAGAAAGATACTAAATATGAGTAAGATGCCTGCAAAGGATGTCTTGAGGTGATTAATTGTTTCGTCACCGGGTGTGGAGAATCAGTGCGCTCCAGGCATTTTTTCAACTTTTTCCATCAATGTTGAGTTTTTTTGCAGGCATCTAACACATCACTAGTATCTTTCTGTCGAATGTTCCTTGAAGTTTAGAATAAAACAGAGTCATACAATTGACGTGTAGAGCCACTTTCATTGGATAGGGGCGGCGAGAGAAAATAAGAGCAGAAATAAGGTGTTCACTTAAACAAATGTCAGAAAAGGTTTAGACAGCCTTTAACGAAATGAAAAAACACTTTGCAGAAATGCGGGCGATGGCGGGAGGTAACCGCACCTTATGCCTATAAAGCTATCTAATATCGAAGCGACGAGTTCGCATATCGAGTTGAAACTACTGCTAGGCTAATTTCGAGCCCCCATAACTTTTGAAGAAAACCATTTTGCAGTTTTAATTTCCATTTTTATAAACAGCATTCAAAATATCGACTTATCTGGGTCTTCATTCAAAATCCCACGGTGAGTAGGCTATCTCTCCCTGGTGAGTTCATGCCTTTTATGTGCTGGAGGCATTGTTCGCAACTAGAATGAAATGGTGGTGAGTTTTGAAAATGAGTGGAAATTGTTTCTTATTTCTTGTGATTTAGGGAGCTATAGAATCTTCTTTGAGTTGTATTGTTGATATGTATGTTGTTGTACTATTTTATTTTTTATTTCCTATTTTACACTATAGTAGTCAAAACATTTTGTGTTTCAACATTATGTCCTCTTTGCCATTTAGATAAAAAAAAGACTATTGAAATTACCAATGAGCATCTTTTCAGGAAGTTGGGCCATCTGCATTCGTCAGTGGGAAGATGTCTTTCCATTTTATACTCGTCACCTTTGGGAACTGCGGAACTCTTACATGCTGTTGGTCAAAATCAGGTGTGCTTTTTTTGATCTCAGTGCGTGAAGTTTCCTTTCCAATGTATTGCGTGAATCTGAATTGCAGGAGCTTTCTTCCGATGATACAATTCACGCCATTTTCAGTCTTGTTTATGGTAACTGTGTCTTCTCGAGTGATGAGAAAGCAGTTTTGGAGGTGGAATTTTCTCTTTTGCGTTTTGATAAGTGAAGTATTTCGTTTTTCATAGACGCTAAACTGCTTGATTCGTGTTCAACTACTGACGCACAATAACCCACGCCTCATTATCCGTAAAGGAACGGCGGCATTCCCTCGTCTGTACAAGTTGTACAGCGATTCCCTGTACAGTGCCAAGGTTGCATTTTTTGCATTTTTTCTATCAATTTTTTTCATTACATTTCATCGTTGTATTCGTGACGGCTGAGAAATTCTGCCTTCGCTACAGATTTTTCTGACTGCTGCACTACATGATTCTGTTATGCTTGTCCTATGTCAAGATGAAGTGTTTCTTGATATCGACCCTGCTAAGGTGAACCCCTCTCCAAAGTTATCATGATGTTTTTTTTCAAATCTGCAATTTTGTTATTCGTTGTATTTATTTCAGTCCCCCTTGAGATTTCCTAGTGCTGATCGCGTGAGACGTTTTGGTGATGACCCGACTAGTGCACAGTACCATAAGAGAGTGGCTGCTCACAGAAAACTTATTGTTGAAAAACTCGTATTACTTGCTCACAGCTTCATCAAAGGTGTGAATCCCTTTCTTACTTTCGTTTGGATATCTCGATGATTTTTTTTCTTTTTTTTCGTTCTACACAATCCTGATCAGTCTAGTGGTTTCCAGGAATTTGTGATGCGATTGCTTGTTTTCCTGCGGGCTTAATTTGGCTAGTGCAACAACTCAACTCAGCCTTAACTGAAATTAAGCGACTCCCCGTATGTGAGGTGAGGAACAGTAGAATTTCTTTTGGGTGAAATCCGTTTCGAATGTCATGAAAAGTTGCTCACATCTGGTCGCTGTTTTCCTTGTTAGCAGCGGTATAGCTGCATATCTCTCGTTTCATCTCTTTGCAACACTTCTTCCGAGAAACAGTCACATGCAAATAAATGAATCTGGTGAACCCAAGCATTCTAGTCTTTTTTAATTATCTCAAAAACTTTGATTTCCGCGATGATTTTTCTATTTTTTCCTTCGCAGGACTCAATAACAACGTTATGAAACAGATTTCAGGCAACACTCATCTGCACTGACCTCATCGTAACCAATTTACTGTGTCCAGCCATAATAAATCCAGAGCATGTGGGCATAGTTAGTGACACACCCATTAGTCATATTGCTCGGTTTAACCTCATGCAAATAGGACAAATTATTCAGGTGAGTGGTCTGTTGTTGCGAACAAAGTTACCGTATGTTTGATGTGATATGTAGGTTCATTTCGGATCGGGTCGAGTATTCAAGAGGAGACTATATCGTAATCATAACTTTTTCCAACCTAAGTTTGTGTTCACTGTGTTGTAGTAATAGTAGTGGTAGTAGAAAGTCGTAGCCGCTAAGGGGCTATGATGATGCTCTCTTCAGGAACTAATTTTTACTTCAATTTGTAGTCTCACATGAGCTAATCGACCAGATTCTTCTTATTTACTTCCAGACTCTTGCATTGAGCCGCTATGAAACACCCCAACCACACTTTCATATCTTCGCTGCACAATTCAAAGATGTACGTGTCACTAGTTCCTACGATTATTTTTCATTTTCGTCTTGAAATCATCCTTTACTTGATGTAATGTTTCAGAGTCCCATTTGTGATATTGTTGGTTCGCTTCTGTCTCGATCCTTGGATTCGTTTGATTCGTTATTCCCTCCTGTTCTATGTGAGTCGCACAGGTCAAGAGAGCTGTTTCGTCGAACCTATTTTATGGGTTCAGTCGGTGAAGTGAATGCAGTGGTAAGCGATCTTTTCTTTTTGGGTTATTATTATAGAAAATAAGCTGTCGTTGAAAAGAAGAGCTTACAGATCTCATTACTTCATTCGAATGCCCTGTCAAACGTGTCAACAAACGAAGTGAGAACTGAGTTGGACGCATTGCGCAACCGTCTTCCCAGATTTTTTACGGCAAGTTCCGCTGCGTCTGTGGCAGAGGCTGCTCCTGATTTAGCTCCACTCACACAATCTAGATCAAGCAAGATGAGGAACTTTGCTGATAAAGGTGAGTTAAATGAAAAATTTAATGGTATCAGACTTGCTAAGACTAGGACATTTTATCTTCTGTAAACTATGTGGGGTACTAGTAAAAGCCTGTCCACTTCAACGTGTAATCATTCTTGAAGCATCAAATTTTCAAAGCGAACCGTCATCATTTTAGAAGAACAAAAACAACTTTATACAAGGCTTCGCTTTCATACAAGAACATCCTTAAATGAACGACACCTTCGAGCCTTTCGAATTCTCCTTTGTTCTCTTCTACGAACTTATCTCTTAGTCTCCTATGTATACTCCCCGTATGAAAGTTTACCTGGAGCACGACCAATCTTGGGAAGAAACTCAATGAATCTTTCTATAACTGTAATTTTATAATTGAGTCGATGAAAAGTGAATTTTCTGGGTTTCTGAAGTTTCTATCGTTCAGTTCATAACTCCTTGTCAACTTCACCTCCGCACAACTCTTCTCGTCCACACACTTCATCAAATATGCTTCGCCTACCGCAAGAGTTCTTTGATGTGGTTGTATTTCATATGGAATCCTCAACGTAGGTTTCATTGTCCGCTGCAAACGGATTTCTATGAAAGGCGGTAATATAGGTGGTCTATTTATAATCCAATATAATTATAACCACAAAACAGTCTAAGCGTTTTCTTTATCTCTTATCCTTCTGATAGTATCAGTAAAAAAAGATGATTCACAACATTCTTGCTCATATTATACTGGTATATCATATCTTCCAAAGGATCCTGAAATAGTAATTTAGTGATCCGGTCGGCCTAATCCCTGAAGACAAGTACATGGAAAGTCTTGTAGCTGGAGGTGCGTCAAAGAAACATACCAGAGGAGGCGCACAGAAGAGAACTCGTTTTGTTGACACAGGAAGCAATGGTGTGTGGGGTCCCTTCATGTCAAAGTTCCGGGTGATTGTGTTGGTATGTGAGCTGTAATGTTTCTCTTTAGTTGGATCTGCAGTGTCCGATCGTACTCCTGATAATGCCTCTGATCTAGAAGAAGATGGTGCTGAGCAACAAGAAGTTGGCTCAATATCAAGCAGTTTGGAGGCACCTCAAGAGGACAGGTGGTGTTTTAACATGAAGTATTGAGCAGAGTGATCTGTTTTCTTGTTACCGTACCGAGTTCAAGAATTTGTATTGGGTGAAAGGCGAATGTCTTGTAGAAGATGCACAGATGCTTTACTGAAATCAAGATCGATTTTTATAGAATGCTTCTGCTTGATGAGGATGGGGCTTCAACTATTCCTGATAATGTATCCGATGTTGATGAAACTGGACTCAGTGGCCGCGGTTCAGCCAGTCTCGACGGACGAGAATCACCATTAAGTCAAGCACCCAGTCATGGGCTCCGAGATGGCCAGGAAAATGGTGAGGATCGTTGCCTATGGTATGTAATGCTTTGGAGATACAGTGATAACTAGTTGCCATTTCTAGAAATGGCCGATCTTGGCGCGGTGTCCACTGCTGCGGGTGGCGAAACCGATGCTGCTCAGCGAATTTTGCCATCAGGAGTACCAGTTGCCGTGCGTAAACAAAATGCTGAAGGTCTTGAGGAAAAGTTTGGGAAATTCACTGTGCCGATGTCGCAACAAAATAGACGTTAGTATTTCAACATTGGAATTATCTCTCTTCCAACAAATTATCGCCTCGGCTGACATTTCAATGGTTCAGGCGATGACCAAAGATCATTGTTGTCCGATAGCTGGTCTACCAATGTGGTACCTTCCGATGACGAAGGTTCGTCACTGCCTCTTCTGCCACACTTGCCATCAGTTGATGCTGCTGACGGCAATAACCATCGTGGACGCGCTGTCAACAGGTATCCGTAACATTTACATGAGCTCAATGAAAAGTAGTCCTTCCTTTATTAATTGAAATAGTGTTCGTTGTTTAAGAACTGGATCACTTTGTGGAGGAAATGCTGCTACGGAGGATAGGAGTGACACTTGGTCCTTAGATGCAATAGCTAGCGACTCAGAAGCAGATGGAGGACGAGAGCGTGCACGACAGGTTCGTAATTTTTCTATTCTTTTCATAAGAATTCAATCCCTCTCCAGTACGAAGTTGCTGTTTACTTGTGATCGCCTCAGAGAAGCTTACCTACCTCTTTGACATGAAATATGTCGTCATTTTTTATGCGGGCTTCCCTTAGTGGCGGCGTTGTAAGTGGCACTTCGAGATTTAATTTTTCAAGGTTGCGGATGTAACTTACGAAATGTCTCGATCGGAACGCAGCGGTAATTCTGACGCAGCAGCATCGGTGTGTTCCCAAGAATTTGACTTTATTTCTATCTTTTCAATTTTACGGCTTATAGTAATCATAATTATTTCAAGCATATCGCTGTACCATGCGTCAGTGTGCAACCACTTGTCGATGTATCTCATCATAGTGACAATGCAGGAAGACTGCGTCGACATAGCAGTGGCAGCTCATTCTCATACAGTCGTAGTGAAGCGGACTCGGAGATGAGCAAGTTAGTTTTGACGTTGCAAATATATAATAGTTTCACAACATATGACCCTAAAATTGTGCTAGTATATCTAGTAAATAGTTCTTGTTTTTATGAATCGTTTTTTCTTTCAGCTTCAGAGAAGATCGGGATCGTACAGTACCAGCCGATACACTCACTCCTGCACGTGCTCAGGTAGTTGGTGGAATAGTGCTTTTGTTTCTCACTCACAGTTAACCGAGGTGTCAAGCAGCTGTGAAGGCAACTGTTCAATTTTATTTCGCCACGGTCAATTTATGACCCTTGTTATGATAGCCTTCCAATGATGGTTAAGTAACAAGAGCATTATTAATAGTATTACTCGAATGAGTAGCTTTAATATAAGCAATAATCGAATTAGAATTAGTTAATGGGAACAATTTAAATTTGAAGGCGGGGGATGAGTCCTCATACAAGCCCCTCACCTTTGTAATATGCCTCTTTGATAGGAGGGCACGACCTGGACCGATCCATTTGCATCACATTCCAACATAGGACGGCTTTCTGATAGGTAAAAACTTAAGTTCGAGCGGGAAGTTGGCTCTGGTTGCCATCCATGTTGCAGTTTATGTATAAATCGTTATACATATATATATATATATATATATATATATATATATATATATATTTTTTTTAAAGATTAGCTGACACAAAGTAAGGCCGCAATTGCAACAAAATCTGATAAAGTGTCAATGTTCTTACTGAACCTGTAGTCTCTATGAATGTCAAAGTATGGCATTCAGCCTCAAAAACAACAATCTGGTGATCAACCTGGGCCTTCTGGAGCCTGTGCCTCTTCGTTCAGTTCGCCTTCACACTCTTCAGCAGTTGGAAGCGCTCATGATGTTGAGAATTACTATACTCCATCGTCACCTTCTAATTCTGGTCGGAAAAAATTTGCTCTTTTCCAACAAGGCCTCTTGAAAGTTGGTGATAAAGTAAGAAAAGGTAAGTGTTCGTCATTCTTATTGCGTGTCGAATGTGTTTTGACGCAATTTCAGCTCGTTCACTTTAGGTATGACTGGTTCATCATTTCGGCAAATACCGCATTCGTCGACAATTTCTGATTTGCTAAGTGAATGGAATTCATCTAGGCGTGAAAATGAGCATAGTCGTTCAGCAATTCCGAATAGTCAGAGCGAGAATCACATTGCCGGTTAGTCTCCCGTTTTTACGGCTAAATCCTACTTTAGCGTTGACTTTTTTCTGGCTTTTGGAGACAAGAAATAAACTACATCCATTCTCTTATTCCTTCTCTGTTCATATCCCTCTTTTACTCCCACCCGTCCTTTATCTGGGGGAAAAGGTGCTTAACTTGGGTGACGTGACATTAGTTTAGCGCCGCTGGAGTACCAACAATATTAGTCTTTGCGTTACAATGAAATTTTTTAAAAAAGTAACGCGAAATCAGAGCCAGAATGCGGTTACCCTGGTTTGATGAAAAGTTTTTTATGCGGACGTTATCTATTTTTTCTAGTTTTTTTGTAGACTTTGATCAACGTTCCGCTGATGATATCTTGGCGAAATACCAGCCCACCACCGCGCATTTTGCTGATGAGCCACAGCCACCTGTCGAAATGGCATCCTCAGCTTCTGAAAGTGCACCATCCGAGCAAGTGATAACCTACTATTCACCGGATAATCTTACGGAGTGCAGGTTAGTGTTGTTTTGTGGAATTTACGAAAATCTTTTGCAATATCATTATGTCAGATTATATGCAGGGCATTTCTGGATGCAAAGAGGAAACTACGACTTGTTCTCAGTAGTGTTGGCAATCTACCATCAATGCCATTCGACGGTGCTTGTCGGTAAGGGCGTAAAAACTGCCTTCTGATATTCCTATGCTGCATTACTGCTGGACGGATTTTCTTTGAAAAAAAAAAACGAAATTCAGATGAAGCACAGATTCTGATGGTTCAGTATTCGGCTGGGAGTTTGTTATGTAACACTTTTGTTTCAGTGGAATGAAACTAGAGAATGAGCGTGAACAGCTGGTAATGTTACTGCGCACACTACTTGCCGAAGCTGTGAACAATAGGGAGCAAAGCCTTGTGGCACATACCAGAGAAGTGATGCGATGTCTACAAATTTTTGACAATAAAGGGTTTGTTTTGTGGAGTTATATTTCTGTAAATTGCCCCTCAAATATAGCATCTGTTTGGCCTTTCTATTTACTATTGTAAGTTTTGAAATTTTGATGGATCCACTCACGTTTATTAGATTTGGCTTTCAAATTGTTTGAAGGCATTGGCTTGGGAATAATGCCCTTTTTCTACATTCACAGCTCATTGATCATGTGATTTTGTGGTTCTTCAAATAATTTGGGCAGAAATTTGCCTAGAAAAACTTGCACCACTGATTATAAGTTCCTACTGTTGATGATGAGTTGAATTATGGTAGTAGATTAATGAATTTAACAAGTAGAGAAGAGTGCTTAGGGAAGGGAAGTTTTTTTTGGAGGAACCGGAAGTGTTTTATCCTCTTGTAATCGGAAACTTAGGGATGTGTTACCCTTTGAGACAATAGTTTTCGACGTGACGCGCCCATGGAACCACCTCCCTTTCCTTCCGCGCGCGACAGGCACCCACCGGTGGGTGGCACTGTCCCAGGTTTGGAGCTTTCACTGGCTTACTGGATTCAGCACTTGGTAAGAAACAAGAAAGTATGGTGGCGCCCCAAATTGGGTGCCAGTGTCCCATTTGCCAGTCGTAGTGGCACCCACCAATGGGTGCCATTGTCGTCAATATATCAACAGTTGGTTTAAAGTTCAGGATTCGGAAGCTGTTGCGTACACTCAGAGAAGAAAACCGGAAACGATCATCCTATCTACTCTATCTGCAACAATCAAGGATAACGCTATTACGCCTTACAAATTACGTTGAGAAGCTTATCTCAAGAATTCAAAGGTTAGTATAGCGTTCTTCTTTGAATTTTTAGAACAAATTTAATTTTATAGTGTGAAGTTTCATCGAATGCTTATATTTATAACTTTTGAATCATTTAAACAAAGCTCGGCAGTGAATCATTTATTTGATGGCCTGCACCCAATTAACTATCGGTGGAAAAGGCCTGTTATTTCAGGGAGAAAGCTGTGACTGAAGAGTGCCTCGTGGAAGTTTTGGTTCGTTTTTATTTGGAAAACAAGGATCAACAAATGAAAAGATTTCTACAAGAATTTGTTATTCTTAACGCTCAGGTTTGTGAAGTTTTAGATCTGTCTGAATCTTTTTTGTATCATTTTCAAAGCTTATCAAATTTGTTGGAAAGGTAGTTCTCATCTGACCTCGAAATTGTGAATTTGTTTTAACCTTGTTAACTCTCCAATCCAACTGTTATAAATTATTGCAAGATCAGTGGCTGCGTTCATAGTCCACGATTTGGCCGGCGACCGATCGCGCGACGTTAGCTCGACCAGTCGCGCGATTGGTCGCGGGCCAAATCGTGGACTAAACATGAAAGCAGCCAGTGGGTTATTACGGAGGATCACCGATGATCTGTTTAGGACGAGAAAACGGATTGTCTATTACGGACGTTAACGGGTATGTATGCACGTCTACCCGTATCATCCATGTGGCAGTCGGCTCCTGCTCATCTGGTCGCCTATGCTCGAAAAACTATTGAACGAGTGTTTATGGCTCAAATTCATGCTCTTGCATTTTATCCTAATTTGGATGCTGATCGACATCGTGACGAGTTAGTCTACCATTCATTATTATTATTTATTTATTTTATTGTACATGCGCTGTAATTTAATTTACATTTATTTTATTTGTTTATTTGTCACTACTTTTTGTGGTTCCCTCCTACTTTTCCGAGTTTTGCTGAAAAGTGAAGTCAAAGTAAAGTTCGAGTACTGGTAGAAAGACTGGTTCTTAACGGGTGCTGTCTTTTTTGAGTTCCTCCGTTCTTAATGGATGCTGTCATTTTTGGGTCCCTCCCTTATCCGTTAACTCGCATGTGGTGGCGAGGGCGGTCAGTAATGATTGGATTAGCATTCCTCTTTGTTTTAAAGATTGATCATTATTCTGTTTCAGTTTTATTTCTTTTATGTTTTTAATAAGTTATCTCATCTCCAAGATGTCACACTTCTCTGCTACATGTGCGAGCTTGTTCGAAAGCGGTTTTTGGATTATTTCCTTGATTATTACTCTGTTTTTTTTTGTTTTTCAAATTCAGTGCTTCTTTTATTTTTACGTTTTCTCACTGAACCAACTTACAAGCTTTTATTAGCCAATGAGAAATGCGATCTAATGATTTATGTAAGTTGCAAATATGCTTGCGTCGATTCCGATCGGGATCTCCTCGTAGAAATCAACTTTGTCTCTATGAAAAGCGAATTTTCATACCGCACCATGTACAGCTACCCTCACCAGTAGCCCAAGCTGCCGATATAAACAACGTACATAACGTCCTTCCTGCTCAAAGATGATTGCCCGTTAACATGTCACATTCAATCAAAGACTTTTCCATGTGTTCTTGTTGGTAGAATCGTCGGGCAAATAGGGAAGACAGATTCAAGATCAACACCGTAAAATATGCCTGGTTTCTCGTCGCATTTCTCGTCGCAAATGCTCATTTCGACCTTGAAATCAATCTTAGCTAGTAAACTGTTTTAGCTTCTATAGGTCAGTGCCTGAGCTAGTTATCTTCAGGTTGTTCTCAAAATCGCTTGCACGGCTGGCCAGATCGATCCATCCGGGACATCCTATGTTAAGAATTCCTAGTGTAAGTTCCGCAAACATGGATAAGAATATGCCTCAAATAAAAAGAATACGCTTAAAATAATATTCCATTGCGATATCGTAATCTAAAGACTTCCATAGGTTCTTCATGGTGAAGCGCCTTGGCCGTCAGCTCAAGCAGAAATAAGCATAATTAACGCATACAAATCTGCGAGGGATAAATTAGCGTGCGTCGTTCGGTGAGTTTAAGAGTCATTCGATTGTTTTTGAATAGCCTTTATCGTTTTTATTTACAAAACCTGTATTTTTAGATGTTGTGAAACAATAAGCAACCTTATTTCAATGGCACCTGGTATGGGAGCAGCGGCAGCGGATGACGTCACTCCGGTACTGGTCTACGTCTTGATACAGGTACGGGATTCATTGTAAATTCGACGTGTAACTTGAAGCTGTGTAGTTTACTAGTTAAATATATAGGTATTTTTAAGTATAGTGATAATGTATTTTTCAAAATTTTTTAGACTTTATTTTCTTTTGTGAGATTGTATTAATTTGAGTAAGAAATATATGACTTGCATTCATAAAATTTTGATTCTTTCAATTTGGTTATTTTTAGGTTATTCTTGTTTTTATAATTCATTAAAATGTATACAATTAAATGAATATATATTTTGCAATAGAATAATCATTAAATTTAATATCTATATAACTATTATACTGCTATATCTAAACTTAATATTAAATGCTAACTAAGTATTTAAACTGTTTTAAGGCGAATCCACCGTCGCTGCTTTCGAATGTGCAGTACGTGCAGGGCTTTGGTGGATCGTTACTGGATGGAGCGGAAGGGTATTGGTGGACGCAGTTCACTGCTGCCATTGAATTTGTTAAAACCCTTTTGTAAATGTACTCACTTTACGACTGTGAAAAATACGTTTGTATGAGAATTTGTGGTGATTTTATGCAGGGCAGAATTAAGACAGTGATGTAGAGCTAGTTACATGCTACAAAGATTGACCAACGTTTTATTATGGAAATTATATTATATTTACGGAGTCCTTTATAAAAATTCAAAATCTCGTGTGTGTGTGTTTTTTTTTCTTTTAAACATAGAAAAATAGGGAGGATAAAGTACCTGTTAAAATGTGAGATGTATGGGTTAATTAATTGATTGTCAAATGATTTTTTTTTTGAGATTTTACAGTTTTACCACTAGTGTAAAATGTAATATAGAGCTAAGTTACAGAGCTGCAACTATCCCTAAACCGTAGGTTATAGAAGGGTGTTTATGCTTATTCGGTATGGGATTCCACCATGATTGTTGTTGAGAGAGGGAACATGGAGTTCTGTGGTTCCCTGCTTTCAAGTTAAAACTACTTACTAGTTGAAGAAATGCTTTGATCTTTTTGAGGGGATCGGTACGGTTCGAACGTTGCATGATAAAGGATCGGCGTAATCCCTGTTAAGAGATAGCATAACATGAACATATCCCACCCTGTTGCAAGGGCAACCAGGGAATAGAGCTACCATAGCTTTTGTTGCATGCGTAGTAGTAACAGCAAATATGTTAGGATATCAAACTTCATGGGAAAGGGGTCCTTCTAGGTTGCAATGGTCTTGATCACCTTCAAGTAGTTGACGTTGCCTGTTTGAGGAAAAAGGTGTCTGGTATTTTTTCTCCGAACGGCGTTTCGCTTTCGCCGCACGCGATCTCGCGCTATGAAGGTAAAGATTTGAAATTCCAGTGGAAGGATATGGAGAGTCGCCGCGGAACCACTGCGGCAGGCCGTGGGAATTCGGGGAGAAGTTCCGTCACCCGGGAAGCCAGACATACTTGAACTGACGATAATCACGACGAGTGCGCGGCCAATCTTTGATAGTAATCTCGCAGCATTGGTCTACCAAAATAATCCTCCCTGCCATAAGAAGGGCGCCTTTCTTGACATCTGACCAATGCACTAACGTATGCTCAATGCTCTTGAAATTTCTTGAGAAGGTCGTTGTGCCAGAACCCAAAGTGCCGAGTTTGACATTTTGCACCCGGAAGTACTGTTCTATTCTCTAGAAAACCGTGCACTAATATTGGGTTGTCCAGAAAATAATGCGACACTAACAACACAAATTTTTACATCGTTTTTTATGCAATGAAAGAGGAGTTCAATCAGTGATATAGTCGCCGTTATTATCGATGATCTTCATCCATTTCACTGGCAGTTTGTCGATCCCACTTCTCCAGAAATCAGTGGGTTGCGTGCTGAAGAATTTGCTCACCTCCATTTTGAGTTGCTCCTGATTATCGAGATTCTTATCTCGTAGGTGCCGCTTCAAGGCTCGGAACAAGTGGCAGTCGGAAGGGGCTAGATCAGGAAAGTACGGTGGATGGGGTAGTACTTCCCAACCTAGCTCCTGAATTTTCTGAAGTAGCCATCGTTGCCACGTGGGGGCGAGCGTTGTCGTGCAGATAACCTATGAAGATAGGTTTCCAGTCGTTTTGGATGCTTATGAAGGATTGCATCGGCTACTTTCTGTAGGTGGTTAGAGTACGTCGTCGCCGTCACGGTAGTGCCACTTTCCAGGAATTCGAAGTAGAGCATCCCATCACAATTCCGTCCAGGACGTTCCTGTCCTTCGATGGAAATATCTCCAGACTCGAAGCGGTGATACCAGCGACTGACAGAGGGATGGTGTATCACATCTTTCTTGAATGCAGCGCAGATGTTATAAGCTACTTCTCTTGCAGAATGTCCTTGTAGGAAGTCATAATACACGATGGGTCGAAGGATACTCGGATTTGTAGGATTCATAACTGTTTTTCCTTGAAAGAAGAAGCCTTTTTNCCATCACAATTCCGTCCAGGACGTTCCTGTCCTTCGATGGAAATATCTCCAGACTCGAAGCGGTGATACCAGCGACTGACAGAGGGATGGTGTATCACATCTTTCTTGAATGCAGCGCAGATGTTATAAGCTGCTTCTCTTGCAGAATGTCCTTGTAGGAAGTCATAATACACGATGGGTCGAAGGATACTCGGATTTGTAGGATTCATAACTGTTTTTCCTTGAAAGAAGAAGCCTTTTTATAATATTTCGCAATACCTGCTAGGTGTGGTCTATGTTACCGTAAATCAAAATTGGGCGCCATTTGCTTTCGAATAGCTAGCGATCCTCAAATTCCAAGTGTCGCAGGATTTTTTGGACAACCCAATATAATTTGAAAGGGAAGCGGACAGAGCTTTTTTTTCTTGAAAGGGTTGCTAACCGAAAATTTGCATTCATCAGTGGAAGTACTTGCTCTCTGGGTACTATTTGGTATTCCACCTACAATCAGGAGCCTTAATACCAGGCAGTTCTATTAACGTGATGAATCTGATGGTCCCATTCTCACAGTAGAAAAAAAGAGGACTATATTTTCGAAGGTTGCTCCCCATGAACGATGATCTTCATCACATATAGTAATGGCATTAAAAAGTAGTTATTAAATCACATAACTACTTAAAGGTTGCCAGAAACGGTTTGATAATTTAGACAAACAACAAAACTGTGCACCATGGAAGCATTGGAATGACGTTCATCGTCGAGTTTCATCCACTGATGGGGAATTGAGAATCAGTATCCGCCTAGGCAACCAGGTCGCCCATCCTTCTGGAGTCGGCTTGTCGGTACCACTCGTCTGGAACATAAAAACACCGTATTATTGAGTTTATTGTTATACTGAACTCTTCACGAGGTTTGTAAACAAGCTTTATTAGGCTGACGTTTCGGCGATATCGCCTTCTTCAGAGCCTGAAAGGATCATACCAATTTGTGATTACCCGATCAAACGTCTCCACCAACTCACCGAAGTTCGAACCCCCCAGGGCACACAAGTGATCGAAAGGAGAGGCACTCACCGTAGCTTCGTGGAATCTTCGAAACCACCCAGCAAGTGATGGTA
>UZAF01017740.1:7508-32483 GCA_900617895.1 Haemonchus placei
GAACCCCTGGTGGTTCATTCTTCAAATTGTAGTTAGTTCCCGAATGAGTTCTGAATATGCCATCAGATTCATTTGACTGACATTCCGGCGTTATTTCCTTCTTGAAAGGAAAATGCTGAAGTTCGTAGAGATCTGAACTTAGCAACTGACCCTTTGAATTAATTTGGCTCTCCATCCCAATCAGTTCCGGATTGAGAACTCGCCAAAGAGTGGCGATATTGCACCGGGTGCCCCTGAATGGCCTTCAATATAGGCCGCCGCGAGTCGGTCGGCCTTGCGATCCACCATGTCAGCCAACGTAGCAATTAGTGCAGGTGTTGATCGCATACCTGAGCCAACTTTCACGTATGGTAGTGGTAACCTGATCACCTACTCATATGGGAGCCGCCCGGAATTGAGCATCAACTTCACCAGAAATCGAGCCAAAATCACACATTTTGCCGCCAAAATCAAAAGTTGGAGCACACTTGGAGCGTGAGAAGGTCCTTCAAGGCACGTAGGCGCACGCCCGTATGTCACATGCCTTGTCACCCCCCCCCCCCCCCCCCCNAAAATCTTTTGCCCCTTCAGAAACGAATTATCAAAAAATCAGGCTCGAGCCGGTAATGGGTACATGCTTGCTGGTGGGTTTTTCCGATAAGAAAGGTATGAGGGTGTGGGCTCTTGAAAAGGCTTTCCCAAGAAGAGGACTAAAGCCTGCCAGGGCTGAGTTTGGGTGAACCGGTCTCGTCGTGTCCACTGGCTTGATTCCTAAGTCCTTCATTGTTTCCCATTTTCATCTTCCTCCTCAGTTGCTCTTATCAGTTTCTCATCTCATAGTGCCCATATGGGATCGCCACATATGTTGCACTCTCTGCCCAAGTGAATGCGTTGGGATTATCTTTTGCCTTCTTTTGGCGGCGCAATTTCCGTCGTGGCTTGGATATCGCAAGGTTCATATATTCCCTGTCCAATCAGTGTTCAACGGTGTAGGGCGTAGGTTTCACTAAAAAGGGTTCTTCCCTAAGGAATATCAGATGCCCATGTATTTCCCATGATTGTGCATGCTGCAGATTCTATAAAAACCGTTAAAAATGATCTTCTAACAAATCTTGGTATAGCTGGTCTAGATGCCTAGCCATAGCCTGCCAATCAGGAACGCCAAGGCTCCCGCCACCGCGTCTCCGTGAGTCACGCGTGCGGCGATCGATACCGTATGTGTATTGCGTCATGGGATCAGATGTCCTTTAGGGGATTGTCGTTGCTTTGCTCGTGGTTTGCCTATGGCGCTACTGCTTTTCGATCATTTGGATGATCTTCCTCAATTGAAAGATCTCCCTTCCTCAAACTCACAACAGTAACATGATTCGTCGCTTGTCCTTCATTTTCCATTTTTTGTTAATAATTTTGAATATCTTTCTGTCACTGTCCTTTTCTCGTGTTCTTAACCATTATGAGCGGAGCAAACAAGCGGTAACCTTCGGCTTACATGACGCAACATGTGCAATATCGATTACCGCATGCGTAACTCATGCGTCACGGCAACGACGGTGGGGCGGTACAACCATGGACATAGCACACGGTATCAGGGGAGGAAAGGCCACCGTCAGGCTGCTAGTCGGGCAAGAAGAAAAGAAGCCTCAAGCTTTTGAGCTGGTCAAAAGGAAGCTTCACTCAAATCTGGAATGGCTACATACAGCACGCCAGCGTAGCAAAATGAGTCGTGAGTCATGGGAGCACTTGCAGGACAACCGTGCCCTAGCCCTAGCAGATTTGAGCTTCGGAGGAAAGCAGGGTCAAGAGTTGCCATCCATGTCCCTGTGCCTTTATCTTTAAGCTCAAAGGTTAGAGGGTACCAAGGATTGGGGGATTGGGTCGTCTGCTAGTTATCGGTACGATTTTGTTTGATAAGAGGGGGGGGGGGGGGAGGAGGGGAGAGGGGGTCATCGCTTGAGAGCCTGTTACTTCGAAGGAGATATATCGAGGTGAGAAGTATTTATGAGCTGCTCGAGAACACTACGGCGATATCGCGTGGCCAGAGGTGTAGTCAGACCTATAATTAACCTACTTGTTAGATCTGCATAGAGATCCTCTTCATATGGATGGTCAGGGGACATGGACGATGGGACAGTAGTACGTTAGTTGACGAATTTTGCGCTTACCTTAGCGAGTTGCCTCTGCTCTGAGATCGGGAACAGAACCATCCATCAGCACAATCGGATTTAACTAACTTAGAAGTGCATTAGCTGAAAAGTGCTTTTCAAAATGAGTTTTGGTCCCGCCTTAGGTACTGAAACGATTTTTTTTTTCGGATAAACCTAGGTAATCTCTCCCTCACTAAGAAACAAATGTTCAGGGATGTCGCAGGCTCTCTCATTCAAAGGTTTATTCAGCTGGCGTTTCGGCTTTTCCCATCTTCTGTGTTTGGTAAGAGAGAAGATACACTAGAAGATACTCTAGAAGCTACTCGTCCAAACACTACAACCACCTATAGAAATCTGATGTTTGGACGAGTAATCTTTGGGTATGCGACTCAGACGAAGGAGATAACGCCAAAACGTCAGTCTTTGTTGTCAATTTAGATACCAGCTCGATACTAGTGGCATCTGTACTGAAAGGAAAATGTTGTCACCGAGAGGACTAGCGTTGGAACGTAACTAAAATTGTCTTTCCCGTGTATGATGGCAGATGGCACACGTCACACACGCATCATTGTGGGTTAGGATCCCGGACCGATACCCGCCTATTCCAATCAAACTTTCCGATCCCCATCCGAGGTCGGTTAGTTGGGTATCAGACTCGTCTGGGAGTATAAAAGCACTGACTTGTACATCGACTCTCCACCTATGTTTTCGAGCTCTTCGCCACAATGCTCTGGGAAGGGGTTGTTTGCAGGGACTATTTGATGCCGAGTCCTAAGCGTAGGAAGGGGCCCTCAGTTTCGGCTGTGCAAAAATGGGTAAAATCATTCCAACAGACAGGTTTTTGTTTTGTTTTTTTTTGTCTATAACCTATTTTCCAATACATTTCTAATCTAATACTGCTTAATAGTTATGTAAAACCTGGAGGTTCCCAGCATCAACACCCCCTTCCTAGCTACCATTGATCCCACGCTCAATCCGCTATCCTTGTCAGCCTTCGCAACTGACTTCGATCTGCTGAATCTTGCGCCCTCACCTTAGCTTGAGAGAGATCCTTCCCCTTCCACCCTCTCCCCGTTTCCTCTTCGAGACTCCTCGTGTGCTTTTCTTGCGCTTGGAACTCTACTGCTTCCCTTATCGGATTATCCGTGTCCCTGGAAGTTTTGAAATTTCGGTCTTGAGGGCGCACTAATGTGGATTGGAGTAAATAAACGAGTAAACAAATAATTGTTGATCAGTATTACGCATAAACGATTTTCGGAAATGATTACAGTTGATTGAAGTGATTTTAGGTGCCATCGTTATACCTTCAGTCCCTTCCCCCTTAATCCTACAATTATCTTTTCCAGTTATCAGTAGGAAACGGTGGAACAGGAACTATCACGGTAGCACATCATCTGGGTAGTAATCACTTTGGCCTTTGGTGTTTCGTAGGGGACAATTTAAGACTGGTTTGAGGTTGAAAGGCTGCTGGCTCGCAGACGGAGCTGAAAATCTTGTTCCTACTGGCATCAGCCTGTGGTACAGCTCCCAGGAAGCCCAGACTTCGCGAATCTTCAGGAAACTTCTCCAGTGTGCTTCTCACTTTTTCCGAATGCCCGTTGGTAGAACCTTCCCCACTTGGGTTTCCTTAACGGTTTTTATGCGTTCACATATAGTTAGTATTACAATATTAATTAATTGCCCAGTATTTGTCCCGAGGCCGTTCAGCCAAAGACAGCTCAAGGTCATTTCTGCCAAGGAATAGCTTATAGTTCCGTGTTCCCGCTTCCACCATGGAATCACTGGGGTCTTCAAAGAAGGCCGATCGGTGGATGGGTCCAAATATCACTTAAAAGCCCTTAATCATGGAACTCCCGTTCCCGATTTGAACGATCATGTGCCATCAGCAGGGGCGCGATGGAGGAGCAGACCGTGGGCGATGGACGGTTGGTTGCATTTGAGGAGACACGCTGATTCACACCCTAGTGGCCATAAAAGGCATGGGAACTTTACTAATTCGTTACTAGTCCTCCCAGTGATACGTTCAATCAGAGAAATGTCCCTGTCAGTGCTCTTGAACTTTAAGGGGGAGCCACGCCTTTAGCCGGCCACCCACCATTTCTAAGACGGTCGCCCAGGTCCGGAGAGGAGCTGCTACCATCAATGGGGGGTACTGGTTGATTTGATCGATTCGGCTGGCTCTCTGAATGAAGGCGGTCTGGGGGGCGGCCTTGTGCGGGCAGAGGCATGTGTTGCACACTGGCCGCACGCCGAGCAAATGTGATACTACCACCCCATCGATTGATCTGAGCATCAGGCTCCCACTGCTGCTCCTCCCTCCTCCCCACATCGACTCTATTCCATCTTATCTTTGCACCCGTACCCACATGGAGCCTACGATCTTCGCGTTTGCTTGATTCTTCTACTTCTTTTCGCTGAACCTTCCTTTATTCCATGTAGGGGCTAAATCCGATTGGATTTCCTTTTAAGGTTTTTCTAAAACAGTAACTTGGCTTTTCTCTGCAGGACCGACTAGCGGAGCAACTAAACATTCTTCTTCAGTTATACGTGCCTAGTCATTCATTGAGTTCCGACACTCGAATAAGTCCAACCCCTTCACATGCCATATCACCTCCAATGTCTCCTTGAGCTCTTTCTGAGTGGGAACTGAATTTTGCTTTCTTCTGGCCCATGCCAAATATTCGATGAGCCGTCAATTCTCGTCCGTTTATGAAATCTATGCTGCTGCTGCTGTGTCAGATGAGAAATAGCACGTTCAACACCGTTGTTTTTGCTGCTCACCTCGCTCTTATCGCGCTCTCTCAACACTCTGCTCAATAATTTTATCTGAATTGCTCCCCCAACTGAAATTTTTGTTTTTCGGACGTTCTTTTGTCCCTCGTGCTTGCTGAGTCCACAAAGCATTCAAACCTTCTATGGCATGTCAGTTTCTTACCGTTCAAATACCTTGAACTATGGGCTCAANTGCTGCTGCTGCTGTGTCAGATGAGAAATAGCACGTTCAACACCGTTGTTTTTGCTGCTCACCTCGCTCTTATCGCGCTCTCCCAACACTCTGCTCAATAATTTTATCTGAATACTGCTCCCCCACTGAAATTTTTGTTTTTCGGGTGTTCTTTTGTCCCTCGTGCTTGCTGAGTCCACAAAGCATTCGAACCTTCTATGGCATCTCAGTTTCTTACCGTTCAAATACCTTTAACTATGGGCTCAATCACGTAGGGGCTCTGGGCGATTGGGTGGATTCCCCACCAGCTGTTATGGCAATCGACCTGGTACCATCAACATCTTCATAGTACCTGGGTCAAGCCTAGTTAAGAATGGAGGAGGGGGACTGTCCTCCACGGCGCCACGCTTCCTATAGCTCCAGTGGCTTTGAGAATTAGTGCTCAGTGGAAAGTATGATGTATTCGCAGTAGGTAGAACTCCCCATTGCACTTAGCTGATGCTCCCCTGTCCCATTCTATTGGTATCTCATAGTAAATGCACTAATCAGATAAATAATTGCACCTTTGAAAGGGCTGGATATGCACTGTTAGGTCATGGCGGGCGCGAATCTGCCGCATGCGGCGAGCGACACCGCGAGCCGTCTCCTGACCCATGGGTACCTTCAAAGGGGTTCACTACTTGGTTGGCCCCTTTTTGTGGTGCAGATCACTATCGGTCTGCATTGTGCCCTCTTCCTAGCTACCTGGGCCTGGAGTGTTGCTTGCTGTCCCCTGAAAACCTGGCAGGCTCCTTGAAACCTGTGAGAGAAGGTGGGAGGGAGCCGGACGGCAACTTTGGTTTTGAGTGTGAAGGTACGAATGTCGGCATGCTTTTTATGTGATCGAAATTATTTACGATATTATTTACCTAGTGTTGCGTCCATTGTTAGGTAATGGGATTGCGCCATGTCCTTTCTGGCGGGTAATAAATTTGTACGGGAAAAATGGTCCACAACCTATATGCAACCTACACCTAATTGCCTGGGATTTGTGGAGAAATTCCAAGGAAGCGTTAGTTGCCACTAGTTTTATTACCCTACTACTTAGTAACTCCTACAGCTATGTCTGCTCCTGAACAACACCTGCGACCCATCCCTATTAGATTAGGTAACAAATGAGGATCTCATGAGTAGGGAGACCTATGAGTACCTCTAATCCCATCGATAGCTCACTGAGCTTGTTTCCTTTACTTTTTTTTGATTAACTCATGAAAAAAGACATTTTTTCCTCCTGTAAGGAGCCTAGAACTGATAAATCGTAAAATGTGGAGGTAACAAAAGGTAGGACGACGTAAACCGCAATAGTAAAAGTTGTTTTAATGGTTTGTCGTATCGGAGCACCTCAGCCAGCAAACTTTGTAGAGCTGGGTGATGTAGTTAGTTGAAGGAGACAGGGAGAGGGAAAGGGACAGTAGGCAGTACAGTTTATTGATGATAGTTACAGCGCCCACTCAGCCCCTCTGTAGGTATACTCTTCCTCTTACAGTTCGAAGACTTGTTGTTTCCCCATATGGTGTTCTCCCAGAACGCTTCCTAAGTGTTCTCCTATCCTTACCCACAATCTTAGGTACGAATCCTTGGGCCATGCCATGGGTACTGTTTTTCCCAAGTCCATCAAGGAGGGAGAACAGATCCCTTGGAGAAAGAATAGCCCAGGGGCGTGGGACGCCTTGTCCCATGTTCTTCGATAGGATGGCACCTGAGCAGTTCAAATACCTACCTCTAATCAGCTAGTTGTTGTGACGGATTCGTCATTCACAATTAATGTATTTACTCAAACATAAGAAAGTCTCGAAATTCACCTCCGGGGGTTCAATCGAGTACCTCTTTCTGCCTAGGTGACGAGTACATGGCGCAAGCGTTAAGTCAATTTCTGCCTTTGATTTTTCGCGCTTCCTCTCAGCTAGTTGATGGGACTTTGGTGGGGTTCTGAACGAAATGATATACAGCAATTGTTCATCCGTCTATTCTCTGGCTCATAGACAGAAATGAGCCTGCTCAACGGGATGCCTCAGTCGAGTTCGAGTGAGAGGAATCGGGGCAAGACGAGAGGGTGGCAGAGAGCGCTGAAAACCAAAGAGATGGGGCTCGTTGGCGCTTTGTCAGGCGCTTTGAATGAGCAAAGGTGCAAGTGCTATGTATCAATCGACACGGAATTCCCCCAGGAGAATGGCTGGCAACTCATCGACGCTCTTCTTACAACATGAAAAAGCTGTCACCCAAAAATTGCTTTTTTTTCGACCTAGCTTTTTTTTGTTGTTAAATCGTTCCCAAACTCTTTAAGAGTGCCTAACTCTTGCTTGTGGTATTATGGAACTTTAATTCGAAAATTCAACTTAATTTAGATATTTCAGTCGTTTAGATGAAGTGTTTCTTTTGGAAGCTGTATGATAAAGTTTTAGCGTCGGTCCACTTTTCGGTCTGAGCCACGCATCAACTTCCATTCCTAACCCTCCAACCACTCAAAATCGCCTTTTCCCTATGCATTGACTTTTAGGGAAAATGGATTTTACTATTCTCACTTACTAGACAACACTTAAATTAACTAACCAATCTTGGATTGGAAAAGCTTCCTTTGAAGTTGATCCCGATCTTGGCACCACCCCATAGGGTTTCCCATGTCACTATCCACTGCGCTACTTCCCTTGTTGGTTTTCGTTGTCGCTGAAAGTTTTCGAGTATAATTATATTTGTACGAGTTTTCTCAGCCCAATTTTTTCCTCAATCGTTTTTTAACGGTTTCCTCGGGGTCAGAACAATTTTTTAAAATTTCTAATCGATATTTTCCAATTGAATTCATATATGGTAGAGATTAATCAGTTTTTTTTCTTCCATTCGGCAAACTATTTACTACTTTGTCTAAACACGCCCACCGATGGTTGACAACTGATCCCTAGTGGGAGGAAAAAACCGGGGGTACCTCTTTTTTCTCCTGAAACTAAACTGGTTAGAATCCAGATCAATTTTCCCCTTCATATGCTCTCAGTCCAGATATTTGAGCTCTAGAATATTAGTGCTATTTGTTACATCAAAAAAAGTTGAAGTCTCTGGCGCAATCGATCCCATTTTGGTATGCGTCCTGCATTCAACTGCTATTCAAAATCGTAGTGGTATTTGATTGCGTATGTGACCTATACAACGACTTGCGGCGGTAGTATGCCGATGTAGAAATCAGGGCTTTTATCCTCTCAGACTATTTTTCTGGTAGCAATTAACCAAACCCAGATGGCTGGAAGGCCTGGGTGGCCTAGGCATGTATCGATCCGGGATTTGATCCCCGGACTTCGCGTGTGTGGGTGTTAACGTGTCACTTGCCATCTCATCGCTTCACACGATCTTTTTTTTATATTCATCATAACAATACCCAACAGAGCTTTCCATTATCAATGAGTATTATCACATTTGTTAAGCTGAACACCGTCTTTCATCCAGCCAGTGAGGCTTCGCAGAAGTTCGATCTCACGGGCCGCTATCTCTTTTGGTACTCGGAGCCCGAAAATTTCTCTTTCATTTATTTATCAATGAAACATTCTCTGCTCTTTTCCTTCCAATGAAATCTCCTATCGTTTTTTCATGCATGGGCTTGATCCCGAACATTGTCAAAGTGTCATGGAAAGGATGGTGGAATGGATTAGTACGTGACCGATCTCTGATTTATCCTATCCATCGGTCAGATTGATGACACACCCACGACCGAGGGTGCTTGGGAGCTCTTTCTCCACGGGGGAAATCAGTTTTGTCTTCTTTTTTAGGTCTGTTAGATGGAAATGGCGCACTGACACCACCACTCCTCACGTCATAAGACCACCACCAACTCAGCGGCGTTGCTGTTTACCGTATCCCCCTTACAGTGACGCGACATTCTAAATGTAATGTGCAGAAATTACTGCTCAGAAATTTGTCACGTTTCATAGTTCACATCAAAAATTGTCATGGCTAGGTTTGCTCCTCTTTCTTTTACCAGATGATCATTCTTTCTTCGCTAGCTGGTTACTTGAGCTTACTACTACTGTTACTGAAGGCCATCCTTCATAAAAACTCCTTGAATCGGCCCCCGATTCCATCCTTAGTGAAGGTTCTGTTGTGGCGGCCCAACGACTGGGTACCCAGGCATCTGAGTGAGGATGTGCCTAGGAAAGCAGGTTGGGAAATTACGTCATCTGATCACGTTTTTGTCGATTTTCTAAAACAAATTTGGTCACTTTAAGTCGTGCACATCAGAAAAAAACGAACTTAATCAGGGCCGACTGGTTACTTCAATCGTCGTCCTAGTCCCCGTTTTTGATTAGGCACAATTTCGTTACAAGAGATTCCTGTGACTGGGTAAAGACCTGGTCGAGCACAGTCATAGTGGGATGACCTGCTGACCGTTTGTGGGGGGGGGGGCTGTATTATGACCGAATCCGAATTAGGTTGACATTATCGCTTGTCCTTATACTGTTGGACGGACTGGTCCTTATCGTGGATTGTACGGGAGTTGGGGCAACCAAGGGAACGGAATGGGAATTGGATCTTGAAGACCTCGTTTTCAGGGGCAACTAAGAGAAGTTAAGTTTGCCTTGCTGGTTCTTTTCAAGCACCCCCAAAAACATCGTCTGCCTCTTGGGAAACTTTACCTGTATGGGAGGAGTTTCCAAAGCCAGAAACATCTCTGAACCCTTGTGTGGCACTTCCTAAAAGTAAGGTCTTGATAACCGATTCCTGTTCCCTTTTCTTAACTGGCTCTGATACATTTCGGGGTCCTCCCTCGATTCCGGATGTAGGTTCAATGCATGGCTCATGAATGGGGAATGGTCAGCTTTACCTATTCGACCCCTTATCCCGATGAACTTAACTGCTCAGGCGGTAAACTTACCTCGTTGTTACCCCACCTTCCCATTTTCCTGCTCAAGCCTCCTAAAGGAGGTCCCAGTCGTAACGAGCCTACCTGTAAAGTCCTAATCTCTGCCGAGACCTTATAGCGAATCATTCCATCCCCTACCGTGCAACAATAATAAGGTTTGCTGTCCCCCGATGGCCGAGGTGACTTGGAAGATCGGAAAGGATACGTCGGAGAGCCAATATGCTGTGGGTGTGTGCGTGTGCGATGGTGGATAGTGACCTAGTTTGGGAGTGTTTTGTGGTGTGGGAGAGAGAGAGCCGCCGCCGAACCGGGCCGCGCGCCCTATTTCATGCACAATGTTCGCCGTCGAAGAGCTGCTGCAGATAACACGCGACTAGGTGGCCTCGACCTCCACTCCACTACCTCTCCAGGGCCTTACGTGGCTGGGGAGCAGTTCTCTCGCATGCGCCAGTCGCATGGCCACTCTTCTGAGCCACGGCTACGACACATCCCATCCTTACCTGGATCCTTTACGTGACACATTTCTTCCTCAATTAGTATGCCTCTTCATCTATGAGACCCAGACAAGGGGTCTTTTTGAGATTTCTTCTTAGTTTCTGGATGGAACAATTGGATGTGAACACCAAAAATTGTCGTCGACTGAACTGGCGCTTTGTTTCGAGACCGGCTCATTTCACTGTGTAGCACTTTTTGTGATTCTCTATCGCGTCTTTTCGTCATTTCTCATGAATCTTCCACTCTCAACCTTTTATGAACAACTGTCTGGTTTGAAGTTGGCCATAAGCTAGACCCAAAAAGTTGATTGACACTTGGCAACGGCAGCAGCAAACCTGAGACGGTATGTGGTGTTGAGTCGCAGACTACTACCTGAACCAAGGGCATAGTATGGTACCGAAACCTGGTACCCATTCCTTTTATGGGTAATGCTTTATTTTGGTCATAGGTGACATTTTCGGAGAAAACAAATTGTAGAAAATCTACCCTACCCATATAGGTCAGGTCAAACTTCTTACACTTCTTAATTGGACGAAATCCAGGGCGTCGCTCGTACGGGGGGCTACCAGTTGAGCACGACCGGGTGTTGTGGGTGTACGTATTAGTTGTATGACATGGAACAAATTGCTATTGGTATCATTTCGTCGTTGCTGTGAAGTTCGGTTTCAGTTAGTTCCCAGTGTTAGAGAGGAGTTCTTTTAGATGGTGTGTGTGGGTGTTTCGAAACTGTTATGGATGACATTGTTTGGGTGGGTGAAATCATAACCTGACTACCTTGACGGCTTCCATCGTCGTCGTCGTTATCGTTGTCATCGTCGCTTCTCAAGGTGGTTTCGGGGGTAGTTTTTGATGAGCACACTCATAGCTCCACACACACCAGACACCTACATACACACAGACATACAACACGGCCAGCCATCACCTTCACCATTCCAACCAGTTCTCCCCTCTTCAGCCCCAGATACGGTGGAGAATCGATCGAAACGACGAGCTGCTGCTGCTGCTGCTGCTGCTGCTGCTGTTGCTGGCTACAGCTGCCGGATGCTTCCTACAGGTCTCAAGGTTGATACGATATCACTGTGGGGTACATCCCACCAGCGCTCCGCTGGAAAATTTCTTGAGACCGATTGGTAAGCTGATCTTCAGCTCTGGATTAGCCCTACGGTACTTGGGCTGGCAAGCTCCGTCTCAGGACTTTTTGGGTTCTACGATCAAGATACCCGAGTTTTCCCGGATTCCTTCACCTTTCCAAAGGAGTCTGCTCAAAGACCGTAGCTCATACGAACTGTGGACTAATAGGCACAACAAAGGGGGGTTTGCTATGGAATGACACATCACAGACGGCAGCCAACCATGTCTAGTGCACTACATACGGTTGGGTTGTCGCCGATCAACTCATGTACAACGCCTTGTTTATGAGACAAAAAGGGGGAGACGCGATCGGTAGTCGTCATCGTTGTCTCGTGTATTCCCCTTCTAATGTCAGGAGAGGAGAGGAGAGAGATGGGGTGGGGAGAGCATGTGATGGCTCACACCGGGGCTGCTACGTCGCGAAACTCGTCCAACCAGTTTTTATCTTCGAACGCCGCCGCGCCGATGTCAGCGAGCCCGAGCGGAGGGGGACGCCTAGCCCCATTTGTGGCCCACTTCACCCCCTTCCTACCCCATTCCAACTCAACGTCACACAATTCTTACCGTTTCGCTATTTCGTCGACGCCGGATGTTTTGAGTATGTCTCTACACTGGTTGTACCTGACTGTCTCAGACCTTCCATCTTCTTCCACTTTGCCATCCTCTAGGTATTTATGAATACGATATTTCTGTATTGGCTTTTTGCCAATGTTTGGACCGTATTTCTCGTCTGTTCACGAGGTTTTTATGGTCATTTCTCCCTCCTGTTGAGAACTGTTAGGCAAAGCTTCTTCGTAGCGAGCAAATCGAAGGCTACAGTGAACTCGTTTAGCTGCTGGAAGTAAGGACGGAATTGATCTATTCGGGGAGACGTCAATGAGCACTTTTTCCCCATGGCTTCTTCCAGCCTGTCATATCCGCTCAGTAGCTTCCTATGCCACTTCTGCACTACTCCTACTACTTCATACTGTTGTATTTTTCAGCCAAATTTTATTGTTTTCGTTATTTCGCGATATTTTGGGAAAAATCACAGCCTCTGTATTTCTGTTAGCTCATTTGGTTGTTCTTATAGGAATGCAACAATCAAAATTCGTGGTAGTCGAAGTGACTACCACGACCTCCACCATGACCTTGATACAGTATTTGGTGAGTTTCTTCGGTGGCGTATTACGGCGTGTTGTGCTCTGAGTCGCGCTTTACGACGATTCCCGAATTAAACGGGACTTGAACTGATAGGATCCCGAAGGGGACGATGATGATGATTGTGNAAGGACGGAATTGATCTATTCGGGGAGACGTCAATGAGCACTTTTTCCCCATGGCTTCTTCCACCCTGTCATATCCGCTCAGTAGCTTCCTATACCACTTCTGCAACTACTCCTACTACTTCATACTGTTCTATTTTTCATCCAAATATTAATTTTTTGGTTATTTCGCCAATTTTCGCGAAAATTCGCAGATTCTCTGTTTTCCATAGTTCATCTGGTTGTTCTTATAGGAATGCAACAATCAAAATTCGTGGTAGTCGAAGTGACTACCACGACCTCCACCATGACCTTGATACAGTATCTGGTGAGTTTCTTCGTTGGCGCATTACGGCGTGTTGTGCTCTGCTAGTCGCTTTACGACGTTTCCCGACTCAAACGGGACTTGAACTGATAGGATCCCGAAGGGGACGATGATGATGATGATTGTGATAATTTCAGATCACCAATGGTTTTGATAAATTCGCAGTCTTATCAGACCTATCGGATCATCCCTCGCTCAAATACAAAGTAACCTCACCAGCCAGTGCCAGTTCACAACAGAATACCAATGGCAATGAACGACATTCAAATACCGTATCCAGTGAACGTAATGGCAAACCAAAGGTGTCCATAAATGAAATCGCTTCAGCTCTTTCAAGAAAATCATCGCCATCACAATCGAAAAATGGATATTGCGTGAGTTCTGTGTGTATATGTGCCTGTCTATCTGTCTGTCTGTCTGTCTGTCTCTACTTAAGCACGTACGTGAAACGTCCTTCAGGGCCAAAAGCCTGTCTTGTGCCTGTCGATGACGATGCCGGCGACAACAACGTAGACGCTTGCATCATGTGATTCGGGGTTTTCAATTAGACTTTTCCCATACCTTCCCAAGGCGGCAATTCTTTCACCCAAAGTTCGGGGTAACTTTTACCCATCCCGTAGGCTGGAATAGTTTGTCGTAGTCCCTGAGGGAACTGTACCGTTCGCTTTTGCGTTTGCAAGGGCCGAAGAACTCTAACTTTAACTGCTCCCGTACCTATTGGCACGCTTTCCGTGAAGAAATAGGACGCTAGGTCAACAACTAGTAAGGATTCCCTAAAATCTTAGCACGTTGGGAGCTTCTTCATTTCACTTCCCAAATCGAGGCATCCCGGGAATTCAGCGAGCGGGACCAGAGTACCTTGTCCAGGTTTGAGTTCCCCCAACCTAAATTCGAAGTTCGGTTTTCCCCGTCAGGCTTGGGGCCGGATACCACTCTGTTTCGTGGAGCCTCTCTCGAGTAGCTTCCCTACGGGATGTTGGGAATCGAGGTGGGTATGGAATGGCAGAAAACAGGTTTTTCAAAGTCCGCGTGCTCTCCCTATTCAGGAGCATAGTTCTATTGTCTCGAGTTGAGTCTGACCTGTTGACCACCACCATTTGTGGGGGACTAGTAGTTACTGCCTCATGAGGTTGATTCGTACGAACGAAAGTGCAAAATCCCCCTTTCGAAATGATTCCTCCCCTGTTTTGATCATTTGATGACCTCCTTTGATGTTGAGGATCTGGGCCATTTAAATCTGAGGAGCATCTATAGGCCATAGAACTAGAATGGGAATGAACTTTTGGATACGAGCAGTGCGTCAATCCAGTTCCTTGGGAATATCGATCGATACCCAAGCCTGTAACTAAGACCCGGATGTTAAGCTGAAATCAATGCCATTTGACTTTTAAAAATGAGATGGCGAAACTTCCTGGGAGGTCACCTACAGGGCTTAAAGAACTTCAGCCTCCCGTACTTGAATCAATGGGTATTCTAAAATTCCAAAGTAGGTCGTTCTTCTAGAGAACTCTGGAGGAAGCAACAACTCCCAGAAGGAGATTTGGAATGATTTCTTGTATTTCAGACGATCTCACAGCAATCCGTCTTGAAAGCTCAATTGAATGGCAGTGGTAATGCAACAAAAACAGCATTATCACGAATACTTGAAGATCAAACTCGAGCTGCAGCCGCTGAGCAGAAGCGGGAGCACGAGCGACGGGAGCAAGAGCGACAACAACAGGAGATCCAACGAATTATCCTTGCCCAGGCTGCTTGCCAACCGATGTGTGAATCGTTTACGAATGCCATCGAACACGACGAAAGCAACGGGTACGTGACCTTTTCGAGTTCTAATCGCTTGCGAAATTTGGCATCCTTCCAAACTCCTTTTTGGTCCCCGAATCAATAATTTCTTAACTTTTAAGTAGTTGGATTTCTCGAATTCTAGAATTTTATTAAATTTTACGGAATGAGTAGTAAATCCCATGCCTGGTCCGAAATAAGACGACTCAAAACTAGTCGGCATAAAGGTAGATAAAGTTTTGTGAGTTTAACTTGGTCTGACACACTAGGATACGCCACGTTGTCTTCTTTCGCTTCGTATCTTTGAATACTTTGAAAGTGCCCTTGTTATATACTTTCCTACAAATGTAGCGAATTCTCAAGCAGTATTTTAAACTTCCTGAAAATCAAACTTCACCGTATAAAATATCGAAACAAGTCCTTTCTATGGGTCTAACAGCTGGTGCTACTGGTATGGGGTACGCCCAGTTACATTGGTAGTTTCATCCATGGGGCATGAGAATTCTGTCCAATTTGGCCGTCACCCAAACCTCACTCCTTGACTTCTCACCTATTCGAGCTCATTATCTGGATGTTGTTGTACTTGGAGTAGATCCATTGTTAGAATTATTTATTTTATAATTAATTAAAACCCTTGTCTCCATTTCACCCATTTCAGATCACCCGAACTCGACGACGTTGGCATACTTGATTCCTCAACAGTGAACATATCCGGGAGCGATGGGAACGGTGCTCAAGATACCGATCATGGGGCCGATTCTAGTGATGGCGGACTTGGCCCATCTGATGAGCAAGTCCGTGCATCTATGATTCATCTGCTGAATCCTGTGCTAGGAAGCGCTTTTGGGGTATTCCTTCTATTCATATAGTGCTTATAGATGACAATCGAAGTGTCATTAAGACTGAACAATTCTTAGCTTTTATAGAGTTCACTCATCGAAGAGGGAGGAAATGCCAAACGCAAAGGCGATGAGACTGCCAGTGGTGGAGCATCAAAGAAGCATCGTTGGATGACTGTGGACGAATTAGAAGAAAGCCGTTTTGGCAGAAGTAAAAGCTATGGACGGGTGCACTGCAAAGCTACCTACAAATGTGCTGTGAGTGTACTTCGTTATACCTATGAAATCATGAACGAGGAAATCACTGACCATCCATACCTTAACAATTCCTATAAGATGCGCCAGTTCTACTTGGGTTTGTAGGGACAGATGACTGGCTGGCGTATTCTGAGACTGTGGAGTTAATCGGCGTCTCCAACCATGGAAGGAATCCGATCTCCGGGCGGAAGTAGTGTACTGGCAAGTGGCGCAATAACACGCACGCACGGTCGCGGGTTCGAATCTCGTAGCGATATCCGCTTAGGCCAAAAAAGCGTTGCTCCCCTTCGGAGTTGGTTAGTTGGTACCAGATACGTCTGTGAGGACAAAAGCACCGACTTGTACATCCGCTGGCCAACTCAAGTCACTGTATAGGCCACATACGCATTCAACACGCCTCTACGATTCTGTTTGGAAGTCGAATGCGTGGCGCATCCCTCAGACGGATTTGATCGACACCCAAAGACTTTATCGTTTTAAACTTTAAGCCGATGCTTAGAGCTGGGCGGCATTCGATCCAGGAATAGGTATACCACCGCAGCGTTGGGAGTCTAACCTACCTTTTTGGTAGGATAAATCGTAGATCCTTCAGGAAATGCCGCTTTGATGAATTTTGGTCAAGGTCTGATGTTGCTAGGTGCAAAATATTGCCGATTTTCCAGTCATTTTTGGTTTTTCACTTTCAAAATTCTTTTGAGGCTCGAGCAAATCTAAAGGGTAGCTTTGCATGGTTCACAGGAATTCCCAAAAGAACTATTGCCATCCAACTAGCCGATCTTGATATTCGTATACCAACTTACCTTTTCATTTTTCTTTTCTTCAGTTTTTTCACCCACATTGAAATACTAGTAGTAGTATTATGCGTTTAAATAAATATCGTTATTTAGTGACCGTAATTTTACTGTAGAGGGCGAAGTGGTATATGGCAAATGGCACACTATCACACATGCATGGGTCGGGCTCTAATACCGGATCGGTACATTCCAGCCAAATCGAGCCTTGCTCCCTCCGAGGTCGGCTAATTGGAACCAGACTCGTCTGAGAGGATAAAAACACTAACTTGTACATCAGCTGGTACCGCAAGCCATTGTATAGGTCGCATACCTACAAAGAAGGTCACCACGATTTTGAGTGTAAGCTGTGTGCAGGGCGCATCCGAAAAACGGGGCCTGGCTCGCGCTGAAGGCTTTAACCTTCAACCTTCAAATATTGATAAATAGCACAAACTTAACGTCTACTTTACTCGCCGATTTTGGTTCTTCGTGCAAATCATATTTGGGAACATTCCAAAGATGGTATCACGCGATCAACGCGGAGATCTTAATCCTTTATCGAAAAGGAAACCACCAATATTAGAAACATCGCCATATGTTTGCATTGGTTGTTCGTAGATGTCAAGCCAATTGCGATTTCGTTTTTGATTCGAAAAAAAAACTCGTTTTTAATTGTTTCTCTCAATGTCTCACTAAAAATACGTGAACATTTCATTTCAGTTATGTGGAAAGCCGACAACGCTCAATTCAACCGGATCTCGATGGAATCTCCTTCGACACGTCATAATGATCCATTCGGATTCGAAGCCATATCAATGTTGGGATTGCGATTTTATTGGAATCAAAAGCAACGTCATTTCACATGCCCGTCAAACAAATCATCGTAGTGATGATGCACATGATATAACGTTAGTGAATTTTCTTTAAATATACAACAAAAATAGTCTTCAGATTGGGCTGAATCCACAAATTATCATTGCACCTGGGTAATGTAAGAGCAGGTCGAATTACGCACCACCAAAACTGGTATCGGGATCGAATCCCAGGTCTGTAGGTGCCCTTAGGCCCTTAGCCACAAGCCTTCCAATGTTTTAAGGCTGGGCAATCGGTTCCAAAGTCGTCTGGAAGTATTAAATTATTAATCTGTTCATTGGCTGGCCCCCCTGACTTCATTGTATAGCCACATAGGCAATCAAACGTTACTGCGATTAGAAATGAAATTTAATGCATTGGCGCACTCCGAAACGGTATTGCCCATTTCCTAAGCTGAACTTTTACCTGGTTGGAGCGAATTTGGCTCGTCGATATGAAGGTAGGGGCAAGAGGTACTAGAATACTATTGAAAATAGCTATTTGGATAAAATATCTGAAACGAGAAATGACCTTTCAAACAATTTCATTGTTTTGGATATGTACAAATTCCAGGCGTATCCCGAAGCTCTTTACTAACTCTCGGGATGTCACCACCTCACATCATTTATATCTCTCTCCATAGTAGGTACCCAATTGTCTTACAGCCAATGGGCTCTACAGATAATGGCCGTCTTAGCTTTTTAGGCATGCTAATCATATCTCATTCATGTCAGTCTTATGGTACCGGATCTACTGGCACAGTAGCCAGTAGCAGGAGCCAGTAATTAAGCCCCATCAATACTTGAAAACCTGCTTGCTTAGGAGTTATAGGTAGCAGAGTAGTGCTCATCAGTATGGGAGTACACTGGGGTCAGGTGTCAAGCAGTCACATCCCCTGAGTGTGGTTCTGTGGGGAAAGCGATGCTACTTCAATTACATAAAGGGTAATACAGAAGGATTGGAGCCGAAAATAAAAGTTGGAATGAGAAATCGCTACTAATATTCCTCCCAAATTTCTACCTGTGAACTTCTTCCAAGCTCTTAAAAGCTCCGGACCAGAGAGGATGGAACGGGATTTGATGCTCTTCTTTCTAGTTAACAGACTGTTTTCGCCTCGAAGTGAGCAAACCAGCCCGTTTGGTCCTTCTGCTGGATGCATTTGCTTATTCTGTGATTCTGTTTAAGGGTCTCATAATCCCACTCATTGAAAGTACGTGGGGAGTCGCTTCTGAATCTCAGGTGAAAGACACTTCCTTGTTAATATGTGGAAGATATTGGGCAAATATATGAATCAATTGTCAAAGCACACCATACTGTCACAGTTGCGCGGTTGCCCTATGTATTACGATGAAGAACTTCCACCTGGGATTTAGAAGCGACTTCCCACGTACCTTCCCTGAGTGGGATTATGAGACCCCTAAACAGAATCGCGGAATAAGCAAATGCATCCAGCAGAAGGGCCAAACGGGCTGGTTTGCTTACCTCTTTGGCCTCTAACATTACAACATGGGGCTTTGTTCTATCCGGGTTTGTTTTTATAAGCTGCTTTTCTGTGATAAATAAGGGGTGATAGGGGTTACCATAGGGCGTCCCTTACAACCTGTCGTTGGCATCAGATCACGCACGTATAGCCTGGAGATTGATTATCCTTCTCAATCTAGCTGTGTAAGCTGTTTTTCTTGAGGAGTGGAGCGCTGCAATTTTTGAAGGTGGGCAGAAAAAACCCACAGACCGGCTTGACAGAGTTTTTGCCACCAAGCCACGCGACCCCGTTTTGAACTGAATTTTCGGAAACTTGTTCCAGCGGAAAAAAACCCCGCTCGTGTTCTGTAATTGAAGATAGGAAAGATCCGCCCAATAGGGATGAGCAGCTACATCCACCCACACTCGAAGGCGGGTAACCGTGATCACTTCCTTGAGGAGTAAAGAGGTGTAGTGGTGTCAAGTATCAATCGATTATTTCTTTTGGATGCTCCATGTTTGGGGCTTCTCCAACTGGAACGTCCCTTGAATGTCTAGTTGGCTTGGATAGTTCCAAAAAGCGTCATGACAGGCTGCCGATGTGAGAACGGGCATTAACCTCCCACAGAAACTAACTAGCTGCCCACATGGGGAGTGGTTGGAGGCAGCGCCATCAGATTGCATACTAGACTCGGATGGTTGCATAAGGGGCTCTTCGGAAGAGATTGAGCTGACTGGTCCACCCTATGATTCCACCTAATCAACCATGAAGCAGCGGACCCCGACCCGCTATCTGGTCCCCGGTCCCTATGAAGGGGCAGCTACAACAGATGCCTTTGGCCCTACCTCTTCAGAAATTTTCGTGGAATGTCCCCATGGGCCAAATCGAAAAAATTTCAGGACAGATCTAATGCGAAGTGAATGGAACACAATGCTTCATCAATGCTTTCCTGATTACGTAAAAGCAAAATCTCGTGGATGGCAAGCCAGCCACGATGACGCCGACGGTGACGCCGTTGTCGCGGCGGCTATCGACTCGCCTGAGATTAAATCCGAACTATAAACCTACTAAACTTGCTCACAAAACGTTCTCTCCTACTTAATCTACTCACTTATGATATCCGATCGTTCTTATGTGATATGTACGAATGGAATAGGTCATTTTTTTCGTTTTTGTTTTTATTTCGTTTTTTATTTCCTTTTTGTTTTCCCGTTAAGTGACAATATCTCTTGCCGTCGTCTCATTTCACTTGCCACTCCTACACCCTTGTGATCCGCGTTCAATGCGTATTCGATGTTGCCTTTTCTTTCTGATGCCTTCCGAAACGAATTCTCCGTAAACGGGTGCTTTTTGTATGTTTTGATAATGACAGAAGTGTTCTTTTTCTTGTATTTCTTCATCTTTCATATAATTTGCACTACTGGAGAATTACCATATATATAAATCACATCTATTTTGATGATCTTTCGCTGTATTTGGAATATTTTCCACTTCTTCCTTTAACGGCATAGTTCACGATCATTTGGGTATGATGCAGTAGGAACGAATTTGTCGCGTCGCGGCGAGAGACGCCGCGCGCGAAGGAATGTAGCGAAATGNACAGCAACTAAGAAATTCAGGAACAAAAGAGCTAACAGTAGAATTATGCCATAGGCAATAATCTCATAGCGATTGAGCTGTATAAGGAACGCTACAACTGCTATAACGAGGCAAATGGTCCGCGACAGCCGCGTGCGGCGGATCGATTACACAAAGCCGTTCCTACTGCCCGTCTCCCCGATCATTTTGGGTACAATTTTCAACTTAAAAACGTATGTGATAGGACACAGCAGGTAGCGAAGGAAGCGCAGAGACCAAGGAATTCATGAAATTAAAGGTTTCCAGAATTACTTATAACAGGGGTGTACGAGTTCATGACGACTTCAGATTTCAGTCGAGTACAACTGCATGAAACCTGGAAACAGTGAACAAAGAAAGTCGAAATTGGTTTTCGCATATCGCAGGACTCTGCACCATCAGGTGTTCGGATCCTCGGCATACTATATGGCGCATAAAAAATGGTCGACAGGCTTCTTCCCGATTTCCCACGTTCGCTTTGCGGCATGCGGCAAATTTTATTAGTTGTCTCGCGGCTTCAAACTGCAATTACCGTACTCAGCCCGATTCCCGACCCATTGATAGGACGCCATAATTTTTGTTGACTGTATTTCTTTTTTTGGATTTGGTTGTTTCTTTCTGTTTCTTTTATATTTTTATGTTTACTGAACTTGATTGTTCGGACTGACTCCTTCTCTAATGTCCACGATTAAGACCGCATTGGGATTGAAGAAAGTGGCCAGCAAATGTAAAAAATTAAAGGACTCCTAATTCACAGCTTGCGCGCTCCAATCTTCCACCGCATTTCTGCGACAATTGGTTAGTGTAAGTTTTACTCACAAGAACTCTCAGAACCATTCAAGTTCAGCTATCCTTTGGACACGCTTCAAGAAAAAACTGAGGAATTTGTTCGAAGCTTCAGATAACAAAGAAGTATAGCTCTGAAACCTGGATCTTCCTGCACAGCGGCTCGGGGACGAGGAGACTTATATTGTTTCTCGTTTACACCCCCCCCCCCCTCCATGAAAAACAACATTCGGTTTTTTCACGATCTGAACCCTTGTTTTTCATCAAATCTTCCGAAGGTGGGTTCGAGAATGGCCTCTTATGCTTAATCATTGAGGCTATTTCAGAGAGAGAGATCGGCTGTTGGATTCTGAAGTACTAGCATTCACTATAGCTGTGAAAGAGAAGAGAGAGAGACCTTCGACCCCACAATTTATTTTTTTGCAGGGGTGATTCGAGTCAAGATGGACTTGTGAATGGATAAAGGACGGGAACAAAGTCTTTGGCGTTAATCAGTCTCGTGTTTGGGATGCGCCTCACGTTCAACTTCCATTCAGAATCGTACGTAGTGACAGTTTGAATGCATATGGTGCCTGTACAATGACTTGCATTGGCCAACTAATGTGCAAGTCAGAGCTTTTATCCTCCCAGACAAGTATGGTAACAATTTTCTTACCCTGGAGCTATGGCTTGGTTAGCCAGGAAGAGTATCTATCAGGAGTTTGATAAGCGGACCACTCCGTGTGGCAGTGCGCCATCTGCCATTACACCACCTCCGCACTATGTACATACAGATATATAAACTTGGATATTTATTACCATATTATTTTGTTATATTCATTACTTAAATGCATTTTTATCCGGATTTGGTTATGTTTAGCTATACTCGATTACATATTATGCGTTAGATCATACATAAATAATCACGGACCATGAAATTCGAATCACTTGAATCAAAAACTGTCATGAGTTGGTAGTCGTGATCTCATGAGTATATGGAGAAATCTTCATAACTCTCTCCATCGCTACCAAATTCGCCGATATAATCCGAGTCGTCGAAACCCAGCTGAAATCATGCTTTTTGTCGATTTACAGCAAAGTAGTGGACCCAGTAGGATGACATGCTCCCTATCGAGCCCTGCGATAGGAAAAAACAGCATGATTCCATAACGGAGCTCACCTTGCCTGTGAAGCCCCTTGGAGCTGGACCCGCCTTGGACTTGGGTCGGTTCGCTGGGACAGCGCTGTCTTCAGGTCCTTGTAGAATTTCCATATCCAATCCTAAAATATTGGAAATTCCAGGACACAGGTAGAGTTCCTTCATAGGTGCTGAGGTCTCACCATTATCATCATCGGTCTGCTTGTAAACTTCGTTGAGTTGGGTGGAGTTCAGATACCTTGCATCTTCTGCATCTGGGGTTCTCACTACTGTAATGAAGATGAATAAATTGTGAGGAATCACGTGGAAATTTTCATTCGATTGATTCTTGGAAGGAGATGGTGTAGTGCATGTGGCGCATTACCACACAAGCATGGTCGAGGGTTCAAATCCTGAGTCAACACCATCCCAGACGGAACAGGTCTTCCATCTCTCCGGGGTCAGGTACTTTGTGTTAGGCGCATCTGAGAGGATAGAAACGCTGATCTGTACGTCGGCTGGCTACCGCATTTCATTGCATATGCCACATACACATTCAAAAAGTAAGACAATTCTGAATGGCAGTCAAATGCGGGACGCATCCCATGAGTGGGATCGATCATAGCCACGACTTTACTTTTGGTTCTTTTTTCCTTTTCGCGACGAGACGTTGAAAAGCAAGCATTTGTAGCGCAACGTTTGCAACCAACTTAAAAGATTACAACTTTTCAACTCCAGCTTTCTGTTGGGTTCCAACTTTAGCAAAGTTTTTCACCATATTGAAACTTACCCCATCGGAAAAAGAGCGTCACGTCGAGAGTTGAATTTTGAGCAAAGAATATTATCGGAACATTACGTCCTTTAGACAACATTCGACGGAACCAATGAGATTTGCAACAAAACCTGAAATTCTAGTTGTTAATCAGTACGTGAGCGGTTCACCTCGCCATCTGGGTCACTCGGCTTGGCTTACCACTCCTGACTCAATTTTCTGACCCCACAGTTGAACGCCTGATGCTTTATAAGATCCCCAGAAGCCTTCATGCTATCTATAATATTGCCTAAATATTCACTCTGGGATGTCATGTTGTATTGGACACTAACGTCCTTGGGTAGGACAGCCATTTGGGAGAGGTCCTCAAGCTTACCCTCATCCTCAAGGAGCTCATCCTCGATCCAACCGGATCGTCTTCTCAAGCCGGGGTACTGTAGTTATCAATGTAGCTGACTCCACCTGTATCCCACTGGACGAAAATCGCCTTCCATTTTCATTTCTACTGCAGTTGTATAGCATCCTTCTTGGCATCTTCCTTCAACCGATTTCAAGCCAATCATGACTCTACGATTGGGCGGAGCCTAAAATCCAGAAGCATAGTGAATGACAGAATCAGCTTCACCGCTGATCGCTCAAGTCAAGACTCACCCTTATGTGATAGACGCACTTCCGCCGTGCCCCTGCTGATGTGAGTCGAATTCGCATTCTAGTCAATGATGAGGTCGTCGGTATAAGGCCTCCACATCTGATTGGAGCTGATGACGCGATCAACTGGCAGACGTCTCCACCAAAGCCTGTAGGACATCTGCAAGTTGGAATCATAGGGTGAACCAAACCGTAAGAGGGTTCCGTCGAAACTTACTTGCAAACGCTACAGTTCCTTGGATTCACGTATCCTCCATTCAGACAGCGTGGCTGGTTTTCAGTTGTATTGCAAGCGTCTGAAATGGAATCTCAGGGACTCTGCTTGGGAAATAGGTCCTACAGTTATGCAGGTTACCGTAACATTGATAGTGCCTGTTGATGATTTGGACATCAAGAAACGAAGGTCCATCCATGGACCCCATAGTACCCACGTAATCCGGATTTATGGGAGACAGTGCAGGAAGGTATTCGTTTTCAGAAAATCTAAAAAGGAAGCCGATTCATTGGGATTGAAGTGGAAAATGGAGGGAAAATGGGAAGGGGATGGAAGAAGGGAAAGATTGCAACTTACTCAGTTGGGGTGTAGTGCATGACACTGCCGATGTCATAGGGGAGGTCGTATGTGTCCAGGTATTTTGATGGTATCTGAACATCCACGAAGGATCATGAACAATCAACGAATCCTTCAAATGAAATCATCACCTTGGCGAAGTTCATCCAGTACTTGAACGCTACATTTTCCTCGTTGAAGGTGATATACCGATCCCGATCGTAGCGTTGTTGATGGTGAAAGAGGCCAAGAGCGTGGGCGATTTCATGGGAGGTTATTCCAAACTGAACACAACTTATAGTTCAGGTATAAATATATAGCAACATCCAACTAGGAATTTACAGGCAATTAAAGGCACCGTTCACGATAAAAAAA
>UZAF01017741.1:8222-24985 GCA_900617895.1 Haemonchus placei
CGCTGCCGACGCCTCTGCTGTCGCATGTTCCAAGAAACAGTTCTTCTCCATTTTCAGATACTGCGTGCAGCGCGCGATGCCTTTCGTGGTCAGTCCGATGACGTCGTACTTGGTCTTCCTAGATTGCATCATCAGGTCTTCTGTACACGCTTCCGATGCAAGCGTCCGTGCGTTGAAAGTACAGATCGCCATCTCAGTCCTTCTCCTTTTGGGCAGCCTGTTTTGGCCCTGAGATTTTAGCAGCCTCTCCCGAGCGGTCCTACCCAACGCTGCCGTATTGGTTGCTCCCTCAGGTTCGTGGGAATGAAGCCCATTTTTACGGTTTTTGGCGTGCAGATACCCAATGTACAGCTTGCCAGGGTCTGACGTTTGGCTAGGTTAACTCCGAGGGCTTGCCAGACTATCCCGAAGTGGACGAGGTGCTTTGTTTCTAGAGGCGGCCCCGAAACGCCTCCCAGATACTTCCCAGTCACTCGAATGCAAGCTTTTCCCGAGTCGATGGGCAAGATACCAACTACCCCACAGACCCTTCACACACGTATACGTGGATCGCCAGCGAGAAACAGAGGATATATCGACCCAGCACAGCTGTATCGAGGAGTCCATCCCCTGAATTCACCTGCGTCTCTGGGCAAGTACCGCTGACTTTTGGTAGGCGCTTAATTCCCCTAATCGCCACCTGAGAATGCCCTACGCAGCCTCGTCACTAACCGGCTGGGGATCCTTCAGGGATAATTCGGACAGTCTTTCACCTGTACTTATATATGTAGGTATAAGAGCTCATAGACATCATAGGACAAATAATAGGATCTCCAAGAACGCCAAAACTCTCTCGATTCCCGATTTTTAAGCTCCTGGGTGTCTCGGAAACAGCCTACGTAGCATAGACTGATCCTTAGATCTTCACCACCATCTCCTATCACTCTCAGACATGACACCGTCCGATTTCGGTAACATCATTGCAGTCATTCAAATTCTTGATAACTATTCTTCTGCGAGATCCAGTCTTTCCCATAATCCATGGAGGAACCTAATCGTTTTCTCAAACGATGAATGAGTTCCTATCTAGCGTAACATATAGAGAGCGTTCCTGATCACTTAACCTTTCGGTTGTAATATGTAAGTGATCTCGTTTTAGCGCGTATCTTAGTGGTAACAAGACAGAATTTTCTACAGGTATGTTTCGAATATAGCAATTCAGCTTGGGCATACTAGCACAGCAGTCGACAAGTAATTCACAGCACCTCCTTATTAGGCAAAGTGCTACACTTAATAATTGGACATAAGAAGCTACAACATCAAAAAATTACAAAACTTATGGTACAAAGGATGATGGTGAGAGGGAAGATGAAATCAAGAAATGTTCATGAAAAAATCAACACTAAAAACAAGCGCATTGAACTTGCCAGTGTTTTACAGTACGCATAGATACGATTGCGAGCTACATGATAGAACAGTGCAACCACATTCTTTAACTGTTTTATCGAACAATACCCTTTAACGTAGCACAAACTTTTGCAATTGGCTAATATTTACAGAGCGTCAACAAAATATTTTCAAATTTGGACATACAGTATTTCTTAACTTACTACAATAGGCACATAAAATTGTTTTGGATTTGAAGATAATTCATAGTGAGAGCATTTACGTAGGCAAGGAAAACCGATTGCCGAGAATGCTAAGTGGCCATCTATCTACGGAACTGTCTCCAGTCGGTATGGTTCTTTCACTTCGGACTCTTCCACAGATTTGTCATTCTCATTAATTTACAGGTGCTGTACAAAAATTGCACCGAAGCCAGAATTCCAAAAACAAATAACAACATTCAAAGCAAGAAAACAAGCCGGACACAATATAAAATGAAGTTAAGAACCTCTTTTGATGTTGCCACAGTCTCTTAGAAAATAAAGGGTACTTCTGTGAGCCACTTCTACGCATGCATTACGGTTTTCACACCATTCAACCTCATAAGCATTTCGACGGGATCCGACGCTTGCTCGACTACTTTGAAAGCTCCCTAATGGTTACGTTAGGACCACAGCACGAAGCTAGGCAATAGTTGAATTAGTCGCTAAGCGACCACGATGGGTTTCATGCTAAGCTTACGCCTAATTTCTACTTGAAAGTAAAGACAACCTGAACAAGTAAAGAGAATCTATGAAACACAAAGAAAATTAATGAGACCGCGGAACCAGAAGAGATCAAAAAGAATCATAACCGACTTTGACAGCCAGGTGTGCATCTGAAAAGATAACAATCAGTCATAAACGAATGCAATACTATCTCACACTTGGGAGCACAATTTCACGATGGCCTCGGTCTTGTTAGCAGCTATGTGGCCCCAGGATGAAAGAGATGGGAACGAGAGTCGGAGCACTGATAAATGAAAAACAAAAGGAATCCTTTAGATAAACCAAAAGAGAGCAAAGGAAAATATAGTGAACACTTTGGAAGAAATTTTGCCCACGTGCCCCTCAAATTAAAGTAGCCTCAGGAGACGGGGTCATTGCATTTTATACTCAGGTAGACTGTTTCTATATTACCTCTGGCCCAACGCGAAGTGTGCCCTCAACCAGACCTTAGTACTGCCCACGATCAATTTGCAGAATAAACACTTACAAGCACCGAATGCCATTCTTTTGTTCTTCAGCATCCTTACCACGATATGAGAAGGTGAGTTCTTCACCTGAAAAAGAGATGGATATAAAGCTACTCTGTTGTCACGCGTAGAGTTGAGAAAATACCAAAAAAATTACAAAAAGAATGGAAAGGATCAAAATGCCTAAAAGAAAAGTTATAACGTCTACACTGGTTTAGGAGCAAGTTTTCTTGCCGGTTATTTGACGGCATTTGACAGTACAAAAAAAGCTACGAAAGGCTCTTACTTTTGGAAAACCAAAGCTCAGTCAGGACCCTCCGAAAACTATCTTAGGAGGCAAAAAGCTTTTTGCTTGCGATTCACTTAATTCGAGGGCATAGTATATGTTTTCCAAGTACAAAATCCAAAGTGCGGAATAGTACCTTTAGAGATCGTTCGTTTTGTGAAGAAAAGCATGTTGTTAGTGAGCAGATTGCCGCGAGACAAAAGCGATACAGCCTTGAGATTAGCAGCGTCACCACAGGCGTGATTGAAGTATCTGAAGGCAAACAAGTGAGTCAAGTTTGTAAAAAAATGGATAGATGTGGACGAGATTACCGCGTTTCATTTCCCATACGTGATGCATCAACGACATACTGCTTTGTGCCAGGTATTTGATGCTGAAAATGAAAATGCTTCAAAAGGTCATACCTTAATCGGGTGTAAACTTCAACTCAATAAAAACTCACAATATTTGTAAATTGATAACTGGTAGACACTCCTTGAGCAATGGCAGAGCACAGTGGTATGATCTTAAATAAAAAGGTTGTATTCCGACAACCTGCTGACACTTAGACAAATGGTTTGGGCTGATCAACCTAGTTATCTCAAATTCTTTCCCCACAAACACCTCAGAAAGCTAGCCCTATAAGTATCACTCTCAGAAACAATTGAACTCACCTCGCCTGTATATGTCCCAAGGAATGTTCCAGCCGGGATGATTTGTGGCGCAAAAACACTCCAACCCTTCGTGGTCGTATACATCACCACCAATGGTACCTTTCTACCACGCTAGAAATGATGAGAAAGTTAAATTCGACATGACTGATGGTTGGAGATGAAAAGCTGTTAACAAAGAAGGTTAGTCAGACTATACGATGTCAAGATTCGCAATCATTGATCTTCAACCTGTGCACTATCGTACAGAAAAACACAATTGGAACAGATTTCAGAGCACTCTTATGAACACTCTTTGCACTTATGAAAATCGGTCGCTATTTTCTTGATCTGTGTGATGTTTGTGTTCTTACACAACCGTTGAATCAACGTATTTACCGCTACCAGCAAGCATTTACAAACAACTTTTTCAAGCAAATTTAATGCAGATTCCGAAATCATACCTCCGCGTATCTACTCGGGCAGTTCGAATCACATGAACAGGTGGTTCCGCATTCGACAGAGATTGCTTCCGCAAGCTTATCGACATCGACTTTACCAGTGCTACGCATGCGTATTTGATCTCGACCCATTATCTAAAATGATGACCTTGCTAAGAGCTTATACAACTTGAAAAATCCATTCAGTAGTTCGAGAGCCCTTCGTTTTCCATCACCCTTCAGTCTAACTATACAATAAGCTGATACTTCGTCTCTTGTCTGATCTCCAGAGCAACACTTCTTAAGTTTCCTATCAATTTCCAACCAAAATGTTCAATATGGGAGACTCAGTGCATGCTTATGCAAAGGAAGAAGTCAATCAATCAATGTCAATGAAAGCACGACAAAGCAAAAGTCATCCGGATAGGTTAAAACCCTACAACCTCTGCAGAAATTTCGAGTGCTATAACTTATTTCATTCATGTAATAGCACATATGAGCATATACCTTAACACATGGACAGAACGGAGTGCACTGGCCGTCTTTACAGTCACAACCGGCGCCGTCCTCTGGATACTGCAAACGGAGAGCAATACCTATTGCTTTGGCCTCACGATAGTTGGAGATCGACATTGCACATCTGGTCAGGTACTGAAAGAAGAATTTCAAAAACTTGATAAAAATTTGAAGAGCTGAAACGTTTGTGACGAAAAGCGTTAATAGGCAAATACTAACTTTCACATCGATGGTAGCACGTTCGTCATCTGTCCAATTTTCGAAGTAAATTGGAGCAATTCCAAGCTCCTCCAGCTCGTCATTAATTGACTGTTCGATCATTCGAAGATGCACGCGATGCCAACTCTGTAACACGAGAACTCGTCATAATCGAACTAGAAACCGGACAAATTTTAGCGCAGCACTGGGAGTTTGATTTTGCTGGTGAAGAGCTGACAATTCGAGAGAATAAAGGGTTAGGGAGATAACTATTCAAAAACAGCCCTCAGTGACGCTCACCGTATAATCATGACGCCTATGGAATTTAGGAAAAGCCTGCTCGAAAGCTTTTGGATCCTTCTGCTGCATACGAGCAGCCATTTGTGAGATCAGGCGCTCCCTTGTGTCTGCTGCTGTCAACTGAAAATTAGGATATGACCATAGGAGAGTAAGGACTAACCAACGAACCTTTTTGGTATTACCAGAACAAACCTTTTTGTCAGCGTCATCGAAGCAATCAGGAGCCAAACTCCAGCAGTCATTCCATGGCCAGTCTTTCCAAATAACTACATATTCTTTTTCTTTTGATCCGTCCTGCTTGAAAGCAAAGGCTTAGATGTCCACAAAAAAGGGATAGAGCATTGAAACGAAAAAATAAACTTACATATTTGACCATGTGCGGCCGTAATATAACAGCCACTTCCCACGACCTTTCATTTGGATCCGTTGGCTCTTTTTCATCGCCTTCTAGAAAGAAGAAATTGAGTTGAACTAAATTACTCAAAGTTCTCGTTTGATGCGAGGATATGTTCTCTTACCAATTCGGAAAAAATCAAGGAAATTACTCCCGATTTCCTAGATCAACCCACAGAATCTCAAGTTGGAAGGACTGGACCATAATCGCCATCGAAACAGCTCCTTTTTAACCACAATGGAACTTATTAATAATTATGCTATTCCTCAACACATCCCGAGCATGAGCCCTAGATCCAGCTAGCTTACCCACCAGTATTAAGAAGAGGATGAGAGAATTAATGAAGTTAATTTTACCTTCGGAGCTTTCCTCGGAATCTGCATCTTCCTCTTCGTCTGTGGGGGCGACAGCTTTTTTTGGAAGCGGAGCCCATAGCGGGGCATTTTTCAGTCCTATAACAAACATTCACGGAAGAACTATTGCCTAATAATTTGAACGAGGTAGAGGAGAAAAAAAGAAAAAGGAGTAAAGTTGCGTACGATCGATTTGAGCCGGTGTGAACCCAAGAGCAGCATAAAGATCCTGAAATTGAGCACTAATCAAATTCGGTGAGACGATATGTTGAGGGTTGTATGATTACCATATCGACTTCTTCAACTTCATCTTCGAATTCCTCTTCGGTCAGTGCAGATGAGCAATGCAAAGAATTCATTTGGTCAGCTAAATCGTTAAATGAATCGCGCGAAATTAAAGGAAAAACAAACTTTTGAGTCGTTGTCATAGTTCACCCAATATTAGACCTATGCAGCTAAAGAAATATTCACAATCATCAATATCTGGCTTTTTAGAAAAAAAGAAGTTTTTGATCCTGATTACAACGCTAAAACAGTCAGTAACGCCACCGGCACCAAAAAAACTTCTATAAAGTAGGAAGAAAAATCTTACACAAACCTAGATCAGTTTTTTCAAGCTCGCTGTTCATCGTATTTTCCTTATCTTCTCCTGCTGCTACTGTACCATTTATTGTCTGAAAAAGACTTACATGAGTGATAGCTTTCCACGAAACTACTATTTCATGTGAAAATGAATACTGTTGCGTCGTTAAGCAGAAAGAAAAGGCTTAAGATGGATAGAAAAACGACCAAAGGCGGTTTTACATCGCAAGGAGAGTCATTCTGGTTAGATAAGTTCCTAGCACGTTCTTGTTCCAATGCATGAAGAATTCTCCTTTGAACAGGATCAATTCCTTCAGTATTGCAATCATCCGACTGCATCGGCTCGTTGGGTTCTGAGAAAATCAGCTNTGATTGAAGGAGAAAACGCACCATATGGCAACGGTCTGATTTTACCACTGCTGCTGACTACAATACGTCGATAACGAACTAAAGCGTTCGTGATCCGCCGAGGCAGTTGGATGAACCGAACGTCAGAACTGAGTAAGAATAATTATTTCTTTATAAAGCTCATACCTCAGTTAGCAAGCTGTTTGTTGGGGAAAAAGTAAAAGCACTTACTGCAGCGGCACTTCAACTTCATCGGGTTCCAAGTCACCAGGTCGAAACGCACTCTAAGGAAGATTATGTGAAATTATTGCTATGAAGAATATGACCATGAAGAGAAAACATGAAATACAGAAAATAACGAAATAAGGCTCAAGAAAAGAGAACTGACCGGAACAGCACCGTTAGGATGTTCAAATCTAGTCATGTCATTGAATTCCGTATTCGAAGATGAACGAGAAAAACCGCTCACACTTGACGAAACTTCACGACCGTTGGAGTCCACATGGCAGGAAGAAGGACTGGAAAAAATGCGGAATTAGATTGGTGACAAGGGCTAGGGCAAGCCTAAAATCGCTCTCCATTCAATGCTATCTCTTACAACTCACAAAAGCTTAGAAATCAACTGAACTCAATCAACCAAACTATCACTCACAAACGAGGAATAAAACCACCATAGATGAAGAGTAGATAGTGTGATACCAAGAAACAGTATCAGAGCCGACGTGTTAAGTCAGATGGATCTTTCTTCTCTAATCACAAAAATTTTGAGCAACAGCGAGCTCAACAAAGAACTGAGGTGGCATGCAGTAGACTAGGAGGAACGAGAGGCAAAGAGTAAACCGAGTGTCACAAGAACAAGTTAAACTAGAATTTTTGAAAATATATTCTTGGAAAGTCAAGCGTTTTAAAGCTCCTCCAAATGGGTAAACTGTCTTACACATCAAAATTTTTAAAGAAGTAGATGACATTGTTCTGAATGGCATGCAGGTAATCATGAGATCTGAGATTCAGATCCTTTTTCATATACTTAGATGATTAGATAAGTACAAGTAACAGGATAGGAAAAGTTGTACGGAATGTAAATACTCTCATCGAAGCACCAGATGACCGCGTCAAATAATGCTCGGGAACAAATTTGAAAGTTCACATATTTCACGTTAACATCAATCGACTTGGCCACAGAGCTAGGATTTGCAAACCTAGCGCACTTTAAATAAAAGCAAACGTCATTAGAGAACCGGTTTCAATCAGCAATAGTAATAATTTGTCGTTCCCAAATAAAACCGTTCTTTTCTGGAGATCCCTTTCCCTATTCTAATTCCTCTAAAGATTAGGTCGAGAACCTGGGAGTTACTAAAACATTATTCAACTTCATTGAACGTTTTCGAGAAAGAGGGGTAGTATCTAGCAATCTTAACATAGTGCTTAAAGTTTCGAGTTTTTACGGTGGTTGCATATTCAGAACATCACTTCTGCAGTAATTGAACTTCTATGCTATCATACAAATTCCAGCCTCTCCCGCTGAGTTTGTCGGTAAAAAGAGATGTAAAAGAGCTCTGAGCTGAGCGGCAATGTGCTACAGTGGCAATATCTCAACAAAGAGATTTGACTACATGAAACGCTCAAAAGGGCGTTGAATGGTACGTGAGAGGTCTAAGCAAACACACCTCAATTCTCGCTTGGTCTTCACGGTGATATCTTCTTCCGATGAGATAGACATCTCTACAACGAGCCACCCGCGACACTAAAATATAAAAAGAGCAGTTTAACAAGGAGAAAAATACTCGAATCAATAGTCCACAAGAGAGGCACGTTGTTCAGTTCCTTGGGGACCCAAGAGCAAATGCAATAATGTAGAGAAATCTCATTTGATCAGCGAATTACCGGGGTTTTCTCTAAAAGACGCTCTTAATGGGTACAGGTCAAGACCAAAAGCAGCAACTTCGAAACTTTCTTCAAAGAGCACATCAAATAGATGAATCAGACGCCACGGAAATACCAGAGAAATATTAAAACTCGTAGCATTGGAAAATAGGAAAAGGTGAGAGCAGCGGTATCGAGCTGCGACAACGGGAAAACACGCAGAGCCAGTGAGCAAGGGAAAGATCTCTTGATGCCACGTCACATTGTTATTCACCAATCTGTCTTTGCACAGTTATAAAAAAAGATTGTTGATGAGTCTTATGACGATTTATACCGATCGTTTTCGATCTGATCGATAACTTTTTAATAGGGTTCTCAGATCGTCAAGACACTATGCAAGCTGATCCTTCGAAATCTTGAAGGAAAAATTCGTCAAATTCGATCCGGTGGTTGTCGTAAAAGCAATCACGTTCATTCAGAAAATCCCCCTGTCCACCTTGAAGAGCAGAATAATTGGCAACAGCTGTGAACCATTTTGAAGGTGAGCCGTAAAAAGATTTATTTGCTCATCACTATCCCATCATTACACTAAAAGCAATAAAATCATAAAGTAATAAAGTCGTGAGCTAAGAGATCAAAATTATCCTATTATGTCTCGAGAGCCTATCGTGAGCCGTGCGAAAACGAACATGGGCTACAGGTGAAATTAGGTAAATTACTCTGTAACTCATTAGAAAACAAGAGAAAGACTCGGAAAACCGCCAATTCTTCCCCAAAATGAAGAACCCGCACCAGGAATGGGAAAGCGTTACTTTCCTAGGAAGCCTCACTGTAGCATTTGAATACAAAATTTTACCGCTCTTTGCAACTTGTCGATTAGAGCAGAGAAATGCAATTAGAGCGCGATATCTAATTGCTCTTTGTTGTTGAGCGCGTTTGGTCATAGCGACTGATGCGAAGGAATGGCTCTACTTGGAAAAATTTGATTTCATAAGAGTCTTTCATGAATTGCTCATCTTCAAAAGTGGCTAGTGTCCACCTTATGGTGTCCACACTCCACTCCCTCCAAATTGGACAGAACGTGTTTGGAATGTTGCATTAGGGCGATGCCCATAGCCTAGCATCATCTCATTTTGTAGAGTATTAACATGACCTGAACGGATATCGCTCCTCTACCTGAATTTCCTGGAGTTACCTTGGAATTTGGGACGTCCACCATTTGTTTTTCATTTGGAAAACTATATTCTATAGAAAACAAGCAGAATTCAGTCTATCTCTCTTTATCTTTTTATAAAAAACAGGCATTAAAGCGAGAAATCACATCTTTCTTTATTCAGCCAACAAATGCCTGTCAAATATAACACTCAACGATTCAATTTTTATTCATTTACCGAGGAAACAGGCACCATAGCACCATGAAAATAGATAGGGATAGTTACTTCATTTATAGAGGAATGAGCCCATACAGAAGTGTGACGACTAGAAAATGATCCATTAAGTTGCTCACTTCTTCAGACGAAAAAGATAAGCTTCAAACGTCGCGCATGCAAATTTTCCAGCCACGAAGTGGCGTGTCGCGTTTTTGCAATCATGAGCAGGGGCGTTTGCGACCGCGCGCGTCTGAACTCTGCTGTTTCCGCTACGCGATAGTCTAAACGCCATTTGAATACAGAAGGCACCATGGAAGACATTTTTTTCCTGCCTAAAAATTATTGAGCTGAGACCATTAGAAGAGGGCAAGTCCCGTTTAAGTATAGAGCGATAGAAATCAAGATTCGGTCGGAAAAGTGGTCACCCTATGCCAGCACAAGCACAGCAACAGCACATCAACATAATTTAACAGCCTTATTATCCAAACAACCCAAGTATTCATCCCGTGTTCTCACTGGTGAGTACAACCCGTCTCTGTGGAAGAGTTTGTGGGCAATAAAGGGTCGAGTTATGATGGCCCATCCGTAGCAAACATAGCAGATTCAGTTGGCATTCGGTATCACATGCGGGTTTCCTCGTACGGAACGCACTCCTGAAATCTTCGTAGAGAACCTTGGTGAAGGAGAATGTCGTGAGCAAACTGTACCTACCGGATATACTTTCTTGCTGTACGTGCTTCTTGGAATATGGAATTTACCACGTTGTTCCAACTAGTCGGGGAAAGATCCCTCAAACCATACTTCGCCTTAAAGAAAAGAATTATTTTGAAGTGAGTCACTAAGCAAAGTAGCCAACAAAGTGAGGAGACCAAGCTAGGCAACACAGTATGGGTAGGCGAATTTCTACGAAAGCGATGATTGCTCTCGCTACTTACCATTACTACCTAGTGAGCACAATTACAATCGGGTTTCAGTGGGGAGTGTGGTGGGCCTTTAGGACCACAGGATTCACAAAACGTAGACAAGATGTCTGAATAATCACTCACCTTAGCAGTGTAGAGCAGCTCCCACTTTGGAGGTTTGTTCTCATCAGCCTTGTTCAGGTCAGCATAGAAATTCTTTATATCCACGACCTTCTGAAATCTCATATCCCTCTGGCACGGCTGACATACAGAAAATGAAAAAAAGGAGAGAGAGATAATGACAAGGAGGGCCTGAAGACTTGTTATCCGCAATTTCTGAGGACATTAAAACTTGTGGTCGGTAGATTAGTGGCCACTGTGAGTTATAGATGTATGTGTGTAAGCTTGAAGCTTCATAGTATAAGCCATGAGCTTGAAAACAACATCAAATTGAAATCAAGTGAGGAATAGGTCAAAAAATTCCACGCTTATTACTACTCCATCTCATTTTCCCTTCCTACACATCAGAATTTAAAAGATTTCCATTTTCTGGATAAGTCTATGCGTAGGGAGGAAATTTCTCCTTATGAGGAAAAGATCTGCATGAAGTGTGGTATTGGGGACAAATCTAAATCATCTTGCGGAGGCAGTAGAAACTCACAAATTCATCAGAATAATCAACTTCATAAATGCGATAAGCAGGATTCATGTCAGCAAATGTCGTAACACTGGGAGCAGCATAGAGGACCTGGAACACAATCCAGGAAGTTCAGCTCCTTGAAATTCGAAGAACCCCTTCAGACTGACCCCAATGGGCGTGGACGAGATGTTGTGCATATCTTCATAGAACACTGTGAAATGATCAAAATGGACATGACCGAAGAATTGAGCCTTGACGGTATCAGCAAACCTGCAAAATCGCTATTTTCCCTCATGATAGGGCTCATGAAACTTATATTACGGTACTTTCCATAAATCCCACTGGCATCCCCATATCACACCCTGACAACAGGCAATCAATGGTTAATTCAGGTTATCTAGAGCCCAAACTGTGCGCACAACCCCTGAAAGATCCACTAATGGGGGCATGTAGTGGGGAATCCCACTCTCTGCAGCGATTCTTAATTAGTTGTCTCGCCGTACCCATAAACAAATTAGGATGGTATCCTCAGATACGTAGACGAGGCTCCAAGTACTCCCATCCCATATATACATAAAAGGTTTGGTGTTGATGGCTAATGGCTATCCTTTTCGCTATTTAGCTGTCTCGCCCTACTAGAAGCAGATACCTTAATGAACTTTATTACCCACACACCCATACGAGGAGGAATCTATAGGAAAACTGTTATATGTGACAACAATAGTTTCCAGAAATAACTGGTAACCAGAAGGTAGAATCATCAAACCTTTGTACGACTCTGTAGTAGTTTCGAGCCCAACCTTCCAAACATTCTCCATCTCCAGGTGGAATGTGCGATAGCACATGCACCGACTCTCCTGATAGCTCGGCCTGAAATTGCTGCTGATAGCCCGATTGGTAAACAGTGGGGGATAGGCAGTTGGATCGGTCAGGGGGTCAGCCTCTTCAGTACAGCTCAGCTTTTTCCCTGGCTTACTAACCGTCACTTATCTGGGATTATGAAAAGTGTTTAGTTACCGGCCGGTCGGTGCACTGTCCCATAGATGAGGGNTGGCAATTTTAAGTTAAGGGTTAAGGGTTAAGCAAGGGCAATTTTAAACTGATCGTGTCGGTTTCCAGCGGGTACAGATAGAGAAAAATTGCGATTAGTTTAAAAATTTAATTCAGACACTTCTTCAAAAACACTTCTTTTACCAGATACACTGGGAACCCCCTTCTTGATCTTCGTTATGCAAATGCCCAACCAGTGGTTCTTGCCGAGGTGGTCGATCCTGACCGAATCGACTGTATCACAATTGACATTCGTTTCAAACTAACCTTGAAAAGCTCAGTGACGAACCAGGACATCGTTCCATCTGGATCACTTTGATTCAGATAAAGGAAACTGGAAGACAATAAGAATCAGCTGAAGTCTAGAAGTCCCATGGAAATTGTTTACCCGCGTACAAGTTAGTATTCTCACAGAATCCCGTATTTAGCGAAATAAGGCGTAATCCATCTATGACTTTAACGGAATAGGAGCCACGGCTGGAAAATAGTGTAAGGAGATAGCGAACTTGAATCATAACCGTAACTGTATTTCGAAAGAATTCAGCGGGACAACCTACTAAAGCACGGCTTTTGAAGCCTCATCATTGAGCCATGGAGAGCTCATGTTCAGGAATTCTTCGTACAACCATATAGGCCAGAACCGCTCGTCGACGAAATGTGGAGCAAAACTGAAAAAAATAAAAGTTGTACCCAGACTTACTGAATAAGGGCATGGAAGACAAGTTACACTGCCGCTAATCCCACTGCTGAAATATCGAGAAGCGCTTAGTTACGTTACCAAACATTCCATTGCCATAACAAGACTGGCTCCCTAAGCATGCGAGGGGTGAAGAAATCATGACGAACAGGATTAGTTGGATGCATTTTCAGGGCCACTTTCAATAGTGCTGTTTGATTCTAACTGCAGTGGCCATTTGATGCTTAGTAGTCGACTCGAAGGATTGGGTAATTGACAGACCTGTGTGGATTACCCCAAAACTGCGATCCCATATTGTGAGTACAGTGGCGAGAGACTAGGCACCGCTTTTGTTTCGCCCCCGATCTCCTCTGGTTCCTCTGAAGTTCCTAATGAAAAATTGCCCCCCTGAAAAGCCGAAAGTAGGTCCTGAGAGGGACATGGCATCGATGCTATTGAATGGCGGCCATTCAGATAAGAAATTTTAAACTGGATAACATGGACAGCTATACTCTCGGTATACAGCCGAAGCATATTCAAAAGAAGCTCACCTATTCACGGGCACTCCTTCATGGTTACCAATTGCCCAGTAGGTTGGAGTCATGGGGAAGAACTGACGGATCAAAGCGCTAACGTTCCTCAGCGCTCCCACATGTTCGTCCTTTGAATACGACCAATCTGCATGATTAATGAAATCTCCTGACAGCATAATGTAGTCAATCTGAAATTCAAGAATTTGATCAGAATGGTAATCAAATATGTTCATAGCACTGATACGTTCTAGGGACTCACATCACCATTGAGCCCATAGTGTATAGGAGGTAGCGCTTTTATTTATTTACTTATTTATTTATTTATCCATTTATTCATTATTTTTTAGACAAACGCTTTTCCCGGACTTGGTACGGTATGATACAGTAGTAAGATCAAGATGCTACAGTATGCATACAGTACGTGCTACAATACAGTCCTCTACAGTATGTCAAACGGTAAGAATAANGGCAGTGAATAACGAGAATGAAAAAAACAAGTGACCATCCAAAACCGAGTTGCTAATAAGAAAATAAGTAAATGTTAAAAAAATCTCTGACAAAGGAAACTACCTCATGAGTAGACTTGATATGCTCCAGCATATTCCTGAGTGTACGATAAGGGATGTCACATCTACCGACGGTACCCCAGTATCCAGCTGGTTTCTGTGGCGTCCCTAAAGACCTAGACTCATCCAGATATAACCGAAAACTCTTTTGAGCTCATCCTACCCGTTGTAGGTCGACAGCAAATGGGCAGATCACATTCTGCTTCTGATCCGGGTTCGTATTCGAAATCCACGTGCATATCGGACAATTGCAGTACTCGAAAGTATCGCTGGGCAGGTACAGCTGGCTGGGCGACTAAAATTGTTAGATATACTTTTCAATGTAAACTGCATAACTAGACCAACACTGGGCTTTCTTCTTGTCAAGCAACGCTTGGACCTCCTTTGTAGGCTTTGGCGGAAGTGCAACTGTCCAACCGGACTCATCAGGATCATTTGGATCAGCGCACTCGTCCAAAATTAGGCCACAGATCTCGGATGGACTTTTGTCGGCCAGGCGTCGGAATACGTAGAAGAACTCGTCCTGTAACCGGGAGGAGTCAAGACGCGAAATCTAAAAGTGCAGAATAAGTTCTAGGGACAATGAAACTCACACGGAACTGTGTCGTAATGCCATCACAGACAACCCAACTCTGTTTCGCTACCAATTTACAGATCAAAGACGCAAACTCTAGTACAACAGGTTCGGTCATATCCAGTTTCATGGCGAGCCTGAAGTACGAACAGAACTTTAAGAGCCTTCGGTGGAAGCACTGTAGCAGGTGAAGGCAGTGCTACCCATCTAAATAAGTTTTAGGTTAGAATCTCTCTTTCCTGGATAAGGCACTCCTATGCGTTCTTCTCCCAATTCGGGAAACCCTCTCCGCCGAGGCAATACGAAATCATACGACTGATCGCGGGGAAGAAGCAGAGATCGACAGCCACACAGAAATCATTTAGCTGGCCAATCACTCTTCCAAAAGCCTCCCACCTCAGTCATAAATTGAATGCATGGTATACCCTACTCATAATCAAACTGCAGGTAACCTCAAGTCACTTGGGTAAGTATCCACGGAAGAGTTTTCTATGCTCACCTGGAGTCGAATGCGTACCGTATCCCACTCTTCGGCAATCAATAAACTAGGATTGTAGTAAAACCTTGATTAAGAAAGAGATTTACTTACCACATAGTCCAAACAGCGGCGGTGCATGGCACACAAAGAGGTGAAAATCTCAGAGGGGTGGTAGAGAGGTTAGCTGAAAAGAAGTTCATTCGACTGCGAGTTTCAAATAATAGTTTAGTGCCACTCACCTCGATGTTGTAACTCATGGGACCGTTTTGGTATCGAGTAGGAATCAACTAAGAAGGCCAAAAGAATGACAGTTGCGAGGAGTACCCAGAAGGGCTTTGCCATTTCCCCTGACTTGACAATTGGGCAGAAGAAGAGAGTGAAGGACCCTGTAGTTCTTCGTTTTTTGTACCCCTGAAATGTTGAAATTGCATGTAAGTCGAAAATCCGTGCGTTGTAAGCGAAATTGCCGATGTTTACGGCTGGTGCGAAAAAGATAAACACTCAACACTCAATATTATCGTCAAATGATATTCAACGGAACAGATATAAACGATGTGGAAAGGGAATTCAAAAAAAAAACTATAGAAATAACCTGAAGTGGGCCATCAACATGTGGGCAAATAGGCAATCGAAACGCAGTGATTAGGCTTGACGAATACTTATGATGGAATGAGTAGGGCATCAATCGTTCTGCTGGATTTTCGAGTTACAGATTACGGTGCCATGGCTGGCAGTGTGCCAACAAGTAACGTGCTTTGACATCGGAAGTAAGCACTATGTTTGCGGATCACTATCCTGGAGTGAATTGGAACAGACTGACTGAATGAACCCATCACGGGATTGATGGACTATGCAAGATAATGACTAGGCAAGTTGGAGACCTCTGAATAGACCTTGTATATGTCGAGCTGCAACTTTTGATGGTCAAGGTATCTCCACCATAATCCCAAAAAGACTGAATGATAAGGGAACACAGACAGGAAGGAAGTATTCAACCATCCACCTTCTCTTACAACGATCCCTTTCCTAGATCAATGAAATGAGTTGAAGTAGGGTAGTGCCAGGAGGTGCCTTTACTGAAGTCATAGTCTGTCGACAACGCCTCTGACTAGATTCCCTCTAAAATCTCAAAAAGGAGAGTAGGAGAATTTTGTGATAATAGTCGGACTGGAGCACCTGGACTCGTCCTCGTCCTGGAATGACTTCAAGAATTTAATAGACCAGGTATCTATTCGAATACAACTGATGGAAAAAAANTGAGTTGAAGTAGGGTAGTGCCAGGAGGTGTCTTTACTTAAGTCATAGTCTGTCGACAACGCCTCTGACTAGATTCCCTCTAAAACCTCAAAAAGGAGAGTAGGAGAATTTTGTGATAATAGTCGGACTGGAGCACCTGGAGCACTCGTCCTCGTCCTGGAATGACTTCAAGAATTTAATAGACCAGGTATCTATTCGAATACAACTGA
>UZAF01017741.1:25375-42141 GCA_900617895.1 Haemonchus placei
GATCTATAAGCCTTGAACTTATTGATTGATGAAAATCCAGATAACCACATGGCCACAGCATATTTCGGAACAACAGATAGCCAAGAGAAATGGGTGACTGCTTTCCGAGTAAAAGATCAGGAAACGCCGAACATATGCACACAGGGTCGGGCGTGCTAGTGGACGCTTAGTCAGAGGGGGCAGAGTAAAGTGCCAGGTGAACATGAATTTCGAGGGCAATACGTCACCTATACGGGTTGCTGGGAAATTCGCGAAGAAACTGATTTTCAATGGCGATATCGAACTGGGGTGACCGCTATGTCAACAAATATACCACCCAGTGCTGGTAACAGTTTCCCGGTGGTAACCCCAACAAATACATGGAATCTATGACAGGGCTTATTCCAGAATGTACGAAATGTGCATATATCAATAGATATGTGTCATTAGGTCCGATTCTTGCTACAAATGCAACTAGCAAATGTCGATATCGCAGAGTGAATTACAAATGCCAGCAAATTAATTATGCCTAAAGATCTCTTGAAACATTGAATGTGATGATTTAAAACTTTTTTGAAGAATACATCATACAAAAAACAATTTTTACAACTCTTGTTTATTCTAAACAACGCAGTTACTATTTATGGTATCAGAACGAGTATGAGAAAGTGGAGATAACAAAGGGAAAGTAGAAAAGAGTGTGGGAAGAGGTCTGTTGCAAGGAAAACATTGATAATAGGGTCACTGGGAATTGATAGGGAAATGGCGTATGACAACATTGTTCAGTGCTTTGGAAAGGATCGATTTTACAGCACAAATATCAACATAACACCCCCGCCCACAGGCTGTTGGAAAATTCATGACATCATACCATTTTGGCATACGAAACATCAGAAAAGGGATAACTTTTTACCCCTTGGGCCTCAAAAAACTTCAAAAACCTTGAGACACCGATTCCCATCTATCTCAAACCATGAAATGCTTGTTTGTTGACTGCAAACTTTCTTAAAATGGAATGAGTGAAGAGGAAACTCAACTTCACGAGGAGCCCTGTTTATACGCGATTCTGCTTGGATTAAAAAAAAANNNNATGAAACGCTTTTTGTTGACTGCGAACTTTTTAAAATGGAATGAGTGAAGAGATAGCTTAACTTCACGAGGAGCCCTGCTTAATACGTGACTCTGTTCGGATTGAAGGAAAAGCGACGGCCCTACTGGTGCCGAGTTACCTTGTGAGAGGCAACGAACACCTTCAACTTGTGGCCAATGTCCCTGCGTTCACTACTCGCTCGCTGTGAAACATATTCTGAGTGGCAAAAGGGGAAATCACGTTAGAAGGGAATGCTGTGCTCTGTTTCTAATTCTCTGACTGAAACTCCTTTCCTAGCATTTTACCCTTAAAATCAGCAGAACATTTCTGAAAGTTTGCTACCAGGTAAAGATGAAAACGCTTGACGTTGAAAAGCTCATATTGGCTGCGCCATGCACTCAGCGTTCAGTCAAAATCGCTGAATACGTAAATTATCTGTGCAAAGACTTCTAAGAGCTAATCAGTGTTTGGGGCTAGAATCACAAACAATGCAATTCAAAATGTCGAAGTTGTCAGGGATGTTGCGTTCATGGAGCGTGTCCAAAGAGGAACCTTCCCTCTTTGAACTCATGTTTGGACTCTTACGTTTCACTCAGTCTGTTTTGAAAATTGTGCATCACCAACGTATGGAAGTAAAGTTTCACGGAAAGGACGCTTGTGCGACATTCTTCCCGGACGGCATTGGGAACTGGCTCGGGGGCATCCCAAAATGGACTCCAGTTAACGAGTTTTCCCAAAAAAGGGAAGGTAGGAGGAGAAACTTTCTACAGAAACTTCTTTCAAATTCATAATCTTCAACTCGTAATCTTGATCAAAGGGAAGAGGGCCAGCTGGTGACTCGGCGAGGGGAACAAAGTCCTTTAGAGCAATGAAGCATCAACTACGTGGATCAAATGCCTCTGCGATGCCGATGATACCACCACGATGTGTCAGAAGTCAACGATCGCCTATGCTGCTGTTGTGTCGATCGGCATGAACGCCAGCAAACGATGACAGATCGTTTCAATCGAAGGACATGACAGTAACGTCTGAGATCGATTCGACAGAAGATCGCCCCGTCAAGGTTTACCTACAAGCAATCATCAAACTACACTCTGCCACCACGACCAGCCAACCTGTTTTACATACTCCCTAAAGTTCATCGGTCACATTACTCAACTAATTGTCATTTTCGATGTCTTCTCGTCTGACACTGTCATCATCATAATTCCCATTTATTAGCATCGATTAGAATTTCTGTTTAAATCGTGCTCCTACCTCGTGGTGTCAATGGGAACGTGGTGTCAATGAGAATCACTTTATAAAAGCGCTGAAGCACTCAACAGCTGCCAATCGTGTTTTTCAAATTGAAGACATAATTTTTGTTTTTTCTTTGTTTGCTGCGTAGTTCTAATTTTTCAATGCACACACAGTATGAACGAAGATCAATCTCGACCGGAAAATGGATCTTTTTTTGAATGGACAGGGGGAGGGGAGGAAAATTCAAACCTCGACGGAGTCCGTAGTCTTTCCTCGTTCTCCTCGTTCTCACTCTCTCAAATTTTAACCAACTTCATCCTCAGTAGGATATCGAGTGGATAGCCGATGTTTTGTGATACTGCAGAGTATGGCTTCACGGGGGAGGCAATTCCTGGAAATCGTCGCTTACTTTCTAATTCTATCTTTTCTGGGGAGTCTACCTGGTTGCCTTACTTTTGCTAGCCCTGTTTTGGTTTTCCGTTTAAATTTTTTTTTGAACTTCGAAATTAAAATTCAAAGCGTGCGGTACAAATGTCGTTTCGTAACTGATTTTGAGCGCATTATGAGCTCCCTGAGCCAATTATGACGATTAGGCTTACTAATGTGACAGAGTAAAAACCCAGACGTTCCATTTATGCCAACGATGCTTCAGTTCACATGCCGTCCAAAGTCGCAATCTCGATCTACCCTCCGATGACGCGTCCCTTTGGGGGCGTAACCGACTGGAAAAGCATGACCGTCAAATCTCCTAGATCTAACTCCATTGTTTTTGCAACTTTCCATAAAAATCTTCATAGCACTGATGCCATCGCCGAAGTGCCGTTCAAAGCAGTCTGTACCCACAACCATCATATCAATTCCTTTGCTTTGCTGTCATTGCAGAATCTTTGAATCAAAAAAACGTTCCGTGATGCGGTCTCTTTCAGTCATCTATTCAGAATCGTCGTCACGAATGACGTTCTCCAATTGTGTGACAGAAGGAGAAGAGAAAGTGTCACTAACGGAAGAAGGGGAAAGAGTAAGATCAGCAACTACGACTTCGGACGAATTCATCACCCCTGGAGAAATACTCAATAAACTCGGTAATTTCTTGTATTTTTCTATATTTTTGGCTGAATAGTTACAACTCCTGAAGAAATAAAAGACAAGGACGTGAAAGCCTAAGGTGGGAGTTGATTCAACCATAACGTAAGTCCCCAAAGCCCTATTCTGATACATTGCAGTATCGAGGCACCCTTTATTCTTCTTTAACCCTTGGTCTGTTTGTTTGCTGTTTCCTTGTCGCCATTATCATATGAATGCCCAAGACACTAAAGCCTACTTTCCCTTCCCTGAACATTTGTCGGCTACTTAACCCACGCTACTGATCAAATCAGCAGTCGACTATTCGCACAGTGTTTTTTAGGTGTTCGAGAGCATGGCGCACACTAGGAAAACTCATTGAAGCTGTCAAGTCCATAATACTTCCACTTGTTGATTTTATTCCTACCACGTGCCACCCACTCGCATCCTTTCCACGTAGATCTCCTGCTGGTTTAGTCCTTTTCCTGAGAGAGCTCAATGGAGTCTTCAAAGATGAAGTCTTTGGGCGTTAATCAGGCTGAAGTCTAGAGGCTTTTATCCACCCAAACGAGTATGGTACCGATCAAATGACCTCGAAGAGATTAAAGGACTGGTTGTGCTAGACGAATATCGATCCAGGATTCGAACCCGTGACCATGTGCGTTAGGTAGTGCGCCACTTGCCACTACACCACCTCCGCTTCGAGGGGATTCAATATTTCTAGAAAAGCTTGAATGAATATTCCATCTGTGGTCTTTGCAAATGGTTTCCATTAGTTCAAGGAATATTTTTTCACAGGACCAAAAAATCCATTTCTCTTGTCTTGTGTCCTGATAACTGGACTAACATGGACAGTGGAAGCAATGAATGGCATGAGTACGGCATTTATTACTCAAAGTTGTGAGAACTGCTCTAATATGGTATCGCTAGTCGATGAGGTAGTGGTTTGCCTTCTTGTGAATGTTTTTGTTTATGCATATATTGTCTTATATGGTCCATTACAGTATGACCTTCGTGGTCCACGGGCTTACATCTCGGACGCAACCATTACTGCATTCATGATTGGGAACGGCTTTGGCGGTACATTCGTCTCGAAAGCTGCAGATCGGTAAGAAATGAAAAAAATTGTTGAAAAACGTTACTCATAGGGAGACCAAGTATGGGAGCGATCTCATGGAATCCGGAATTTTCTCGCGCAATTTGCTCAGGCAGCACGTTTTAGCCGACAAAGTTCTAACTACTGAGAATTGTTGATCCATCTGGGAATCTCTGGAAAAGGGATAAGTGCTTGATTTCAAGAAGGCGTGAGCTGGAATAGGTTCCAAGGGCCATCATATCTGAACACTTATTAGGCAGATACAAGGATGTGAGGCGCAGTAAGTAAGTCAGTGGCTCAATTCCTACAAACTGGACTGGAAAAGCTGGGCAACAATGGGCAAGAGTCTTTCAGATAGACCTAAATATGATCGCATTAAGGAATCCAATCCGGGACCCTGTGTGCAGCTTACCCTTGTCCAGACTTTATCCTTCCCAACATTAAAGCCTACACATTGCTTCATTTCCCACTTTTGAGCCTCCCCAGTTAAAGGCACAGTTCACGATAAAAATGGTTTCTGGGATCTCCCATTAGGATGAATTCGAGGCCCCTCCTATACCACGTCTGGCGCTACCATGTTGGAAAACGGCCTAGTTAGGGCGTCATGAAGGCTCAAAGATTGGTTCGTGTATACCCTCGGACGAGTTTCACCGGCATTGTAGAGGCTGACCGTTCACAAGGGATTCCATGTAGGAAGTTCAAACAACTTGTTATGACCCATAGCGGCAGTGAAAGGCAGTTCTGTACAGTTCTGGCATGATGTAGTCAGCCCTCTCTCTCAATTGCAACAACCGAAATCTCGTCCGACTATTTTTCTCAAAATCGGTGAATTTTCTCGCTTTCTTCACTGACAATGAACTATTCCCAATATATATTTCCGCTTTTCGGCCAAAAAAGGTACCTCAAAATTATCGTGAACTGTGCCTNACTAAGGGTCATGGAAGAAAAGCTCAAAATTTGAGCAAATAATGTGTAACTGATTAAGTAGCCCTTTCCGCAAGCGGTCCTGCACCGAACTTTTTCCTTCGGTTGTTCTAGGTATGGTCGTCGTCCCGTTTTGATCTCTTGCTTCATAATGTTGGCATTGTTGGGGACGTTAGCGGCCTTTTCCCCGTCTGCAATAGTTTTTGGAACTCTACGATTTATGCAGGGAATCTTTTATACAGTGAGGTATTACTATACTGCCATACACTGTAGGTTCTCCTCAATCCCTTAACTATGCTATAACTTATTCAGGGTGGAGCTCTGGTTGGTTGGGTGCTCGGCTATGAATGCACCCCTGTGAAGCTACGATTCTTCACTTCCGGTATGATAAATTTTGTAGTAATTCTTTGCTATTTGCTGTTAGTATGTCGATTTTTCAGTTTACTTTGGAATGGCATGGGTTGCTGGTTACTGCCTTGTTACACCACTTGCTATGCTTGCACCCAATTGGCGATGGCTGATTTTCTTCGTTTCGGTTCCTCAGCTTTTCACAGCCACTCTCTGCTACTTGTGAGTTGTTCTTAGTTTCCAATTACTAGCGGTAGGGGCTCATAGAATAGGTTATTCTCGCACAGTTCCTTTAGTAGGGGTGTAGCAGTATTTTGCTGGTGATTTCCCTGATTAACGACTCTCTCGTCACGGGGTCTTATTTAACCAGTTATCAAGAGAAGCCATTGAAGTTCCCCTACACCACCCTGTCGGACGAGTTTCCCATTGCTTCCGGCAAAGGACCCAGAACGATTCCTCCTAAACACCAACCAACATTCTTCTAATGTAGTTCTTTTTTTCATTGGGAGGAAGTACGGGACGGTTCGTACTCGGTAGGCAATCTCTCCCACCAGCCACTTCCCACTGGATTGCTCGTGGGAATGACCAATTGCTATTTCCTTCGATAAGCAACTTTTCAATTCAGGTTTGTTCCGGAAAGTCTGCACTTCTTGGCGATCGAACGTCATGAAAAGGTCGTGGGTGACTGGCTGAAGAGAGCTGGCCGATGCCACGACAACGTTGCAGATATCGATCCTAGTACTGTAGTCAGTACTAGACAAGAAGAGCCAAAGTATGTTACCCTATACCTACTCGGGGACACTACTAGCCATCTAATCGCTTCTTTTCAGAGTATCCAACTTGTTCAGCGAGTTATGGACACATAAACGATTTCTCCTCTACACGATCGTACTTATTTATCTCTGGTGCGCTTGATCCTCTGGGACTTTTAAGACTTTTAGATTCTGATTTAATTAATAAATATTTAAGAAAGATTTTTATTTTAGGAATTGTGATACCTTCATATATTTCGGACTTTCACTATACAGTACACATTTTGCGGGTAATATCTATCTCAACTATTTACTGGTAGGATTAGTGGAAATTCCAGCATACATTCTCTCCCCGATGGCAATGAACAGGTGAAATCAATTTTTGACTTTTTTCAATCGTGCAAGCCAATAGTCGAGAACAAAAGGTGATCTTCTTAAGTGTAAACTTTGTGTAGCACTTTACAAGGGAGAGCAAGGGAAAGGCACAACTTTAGATTGAACACCTCATCAATAAATACCATGCTATCCATATGATTCCATGATTTCCGAGTAATTTTGAGTCCAAGTCCCAATACTCAAATTATTCTCTCCAGCACAATCGAGGGATCTTTTTTTTTCAAAAAAAAACTCAAAGGTCAAAAAGGGATGGGCAATAATTTTTCAAGGAAATGTATGAAATTTCAGACTCAGTTCGCCCTCTTCAATGCCGCGAAACCGCCTTGTTATGTTACTATGAAAGGCGATATCAAAGATCCCGTCTTTGGGGTGCGCCCCCTCCTTCGACTTCCATTCAGAACCGTAGTAAGGGTTTGAATGCGTTTGTGGCATACGAATCAAACACCCGAGAGAACTGGACAGCTCGCTTGGCCTGGGTAGATGAAAGGTATAGTACAATGGTGTAATAGGAAAATGTAATAGGGAAACAAATCTACTATTTTTTTAAGCCGCCGCGTATTTCCACACCACAGAGCCCTACATTGACCAATTCTTTTAGGTATGGTAGAAGAGTGGTCGTTGCTCTCACTCATTTACTGGCAGCTGCCACTTTTTTCGGACTTGTATTCACTCCAGGTATGACCAACATTCAGAAATACCGTACTACTTTTTGTAGTTATTACCGTATTCTGACCACAAGTGAGCAAGTTGTGAGCAGGAGGCACCACTTTCTCGTACATAGGTGTCCAAGTTGTCAAGGTGTCTCCTTTGACGACGCTTTCCTCTCGGGCTCCTAGAAAAGTACCGTATTCCAGCAAGTGGTCGTTGAAGCTGTAAATCTATTTGGAAACCTTCTATTATACATTGCCACCTAACGTTTTTGAAAGCTATCTGGGAATGCACGGGAAGCAAATCCGAACTGTGGACGACATGACGAGCAAGTCCTGAAAAAGAGGAATTCTCGCCCACGAACCGGTCTAGAGCCTGACCGTGTGTAAGAAAATCATCCATTCCCAGAGCAGTAAAGGGTAGAGCCCTCTACCAAGCCAGGGGAGCCTAGTAATGGGGAAGGGCACTGACCCGATTGTTTATGAAATCAAAGACCTTAAGAGCTCGAGCCTTCTATTTTCACCAACTTCTTACAGATCAATAGCAATATTCTCCATCTATTTCAGAAACCGCATGGATTCGTACAGCCTTGTGGGCACTGGGAAAATTTGCAATATCATGTTCTTTTATGAGCATATACGTCTATGCCAGCGAAATATTCCCAACAAACATCAGAAATCTATCGATAGGATTCTGTGAGATGATGTCCAGAATTGGTGGCATTCTGGCTCCATACGTTATCGTACTGGTCGGTTCTTTTCTAACACTAAGATAGGGTTTCCCGCCCAAAGTTCCTAAAATTAACGTAGGAAATCGCACAAACTTCCTACATGTTCATTACTTGGGCAAGAACAACCCAAACATGACGTCTTCGCCACAAATCCTTAAAATCACTTTTTACAGGGACGTATCTCGCCAATACTACCGATGTTGGTGCTGTCGTTGATATCAGTAATTGGCGGTGTGATTACGTTTTTTCTACCCGAAACACTCAATCGACAATTGCCATCGACGATACGTGAATCATCGGAACGACACTGATCAAAGGACAACGTAGAGGAATTGTATAGACACGAATTGTTACCATATTGCCACAATAAAAACATTCCTTTTAGGAGATTTTCTGTAGTATGCAACGTGGGAATGACAGATTTTTAATAAAATAGACAGGTTTTTCAATTGGATCATAACAAAATTCAAGTGCAACAGCGGCAGATGATAAAGTGGTACCACATCGCCCTCCAAACAACCGTGGTTCATCAAATGAAATCAGCGATTGAGACTGCGAAGGAACAACTGTCTCCCTATCGCCACTCAAACGATGCAGCTTTCCTTTGCTCCCTTCTCATCTCCTCCCATCCTCCTTCCGATGGTCTCTTAAGTTTTTTCGAAACCATCCTGTCCACCATGGATACCGTGGACCTTGCATATTCCGAAATACTTGTGTACCATTGGCTTCTATCGAGTTTCACTCAACATGACCTCAGAGCAAGCTCCATTGAACAACTCTAGGACACCTCAGTTTCAAGAAAACCTCCCTTTCATTTGCTGCGTAACCCTTCGTAAGGGACTTTGCACCCTGACTATTTTTCTTGGAGTCTATAAAAGAGAATTTACCGATTCCACTGGAACGCCACTATCACCTTATCTGGTGAATTTGCCTTACCACCGATTAACCATGAACAGCTTTTTTCTGAGGTTTTCGTTTCATAGCTTCGGTGTTGCCACTGAAAACGACGTGGTCTTGACAGTGCTTCCAGCCCAAAGTCTTTGAATGTGGGACATAACCGAATCGGGATGGAAAAACATAAAAAGCCTAATTGAAGGGTCATATATAAAACTATGAACTTTCCAGATTTAGTTGATGCCGTTCTAGGTTGCGCCATGCACTCGGCTTTTAGTCAACGACCCAGTATTATTCGAAAGTTCATATGAAAAGCTAATCGGTCTCTACAAAAGCTGATTTCTCAAGAGTGAGTGTTCCACCATGTAAGAGGAACCGATTAAGTCAACAGGTAGATATGGGCAAGACTCGCCCCGTATTTGATCGCTGTATAAGCTCCCATGATACTATTCCTCCCATGCCCATTTACTGGAATTAGGAGTCATGTTTTCTTGCGGTTTCCGTTCTCATAGATTCCTTCTAGAGTTTTCTTTCCCCAGAGATAAACGGGGATTTAATGTTTACCCATTCTTCCATTTCCTGGACACAATTGCGAGGAAGATGCATGGAAAGATAGAAATTGCAAACCGGAAACCATTTGTTGTGTGGGAATTGTTTTGTCCCTTTTTAAATGAATTAAAAGAGGACCATCTGACAGCTGATCCATGATAAGCATTCGGTATAAAAACCCTCGACACCCTTCATTTCATCGACACATTTGGAAAGCCTGCCTGTCATTTTCTCAACTTCAAGGGTCTTGGAATTGCATTCTTCTGAACGACGTACTTCGTACGCTACTAGTAATGGACCCTTCCCAATCATGTTCTTGACTATCGCTTTTTGAGGAGGTTGGTAATTGGTAATTATGAAAATAGGGAAAACCCACACTAACCACTTGGGAGTCCAGAACTCCTTTCAAAATTCAAAAAAACTAACTCGAAGGCAACAAAAAAGAAGGGTTCGGGTCGGTGAGTCGGCCTAATTGATATTTTTGGACGTGATGAGAGTACGGGGCCTCGTGCTATGCTTCATCGATCCCATTCCCACGATGAACCACAAACAAGCGATGTTTTCAGCTGCTACTCTCAGCCTCCACCCATGAGACATCCGGTGCTCACACCCCGTTAACGACTTTTTCATTCACTTGCCTTCGAAATTTAATTATAGAGTAGTTTTCACCTCAAGATTGGTTGCTTTACAATAATCGCCCCAGTTCTATTCTTGGAAGTCAAAGATGAACCTTTGTTTACTTAAACTTTTACACAGTTTTCTAAAGCTCTTTTAAAATTTGAGATTTCTTTTGTCTTAATTCTTTAAAAGAAGGACTTATTCGCCTGGGAAAAGCAAATTAGAGTCTGGGAAAGCTCACTCAGCAAAGCTGCATTGAAAGGACGGAGAGTTGTAGCCCAGCTCAAGGAGTTAGAAGCCCATGATTCTGGATGGAAGTCGAATGCGGAGGCATCCCACATGGAGAACTGGCCAACGGATGTCTTGTTCTATACCAAACAGACTATGATTGTACCCAGATATCCACGAAGCCTTCTTCTATTTCGATTTTTGACGAAGCCGCTTCTATTTGTTTCCACCTTACAATCTCTCCACAGACTACAGATTAACAAAGTACTTTTGCCTTTCCATGCATTGACTCACTCAGGGTTCCTTCTAAGCCTAAACTTTACGATCAGTTTTTTGCCTGGAGTTCACCCGAAAGACTGAAACTACACACTGAAGCGCTATCAATAGATAGCTGTGAATTCCGTGACTTTCTACAGGTTCCTTTCGCCTCTTTCTCGTTCTTTGATGTCCACTTTGCGATATGAATTTAATACCTGTGTCTTCTTATTGATTCATTTCTCTTCTCTGATGGTTGCTCTTGAATCCTTTTCTTCTGTTGTATGTATAGTAATTGAAGTCGCTCCCCATCACAGCCATTGAACAAATCTCAAAGCCTCATTAGAATAAGTTCCCAATTCAGTCCATGTTTGGGCAAGTGTTACGGTCTAGTATTTTACCTAGATATTAACCCACTCAGCGCTTGAAAAAAGAACTGGGTAACTAATTGCAGTCTGAGAGTAGAGTCTTGCGACAAATGATCACATGTTTACTGGCTGGAATATATAAAATGATGAAAATTTTAATCTTTCCGAATTTCTCATCTTATCCCATTTTCTAGTCTAGGGAGAGGCGACTTATGGGAACGAATTTCACAACTCATCTGTTAGAAAAGTTGGAAGAAGTAGAAAAGCCACAAAACTTGAACTTTGACTTAAAAGAACTATACTCGAAACTTGAGGTGTGGAAATTTTAAATCTCATCTCAATTTTCATTACATGGCATTCGTAAGAAACACCTGAAGTGCTCAGCCTATCAACTACTATCATTTTTGAAAAGGCACTGACTTTTACTCCGGATCATGCTGTCTTCCCATACTTCCTCACCATTACAACCACGCTTCCTATACCATTCCAAATAACTGTGGTACCAGTGAACCGATCTGAGGGTAGATAATTTGAGCAGGATTCGATCTGGGATTTGATCCCGAATTCATTCGTACGACCGCGGCATCACATGTCATTCATTGTCTCTTATCGTAATACCGTAGATTCAGACTGCCTAAGAGGTTTAATCACAGTTTGTCATATTGATGCCATCATACACACCTTGGGCGTTTTTCCAAAAATAGAATTCGTTTCAGGCGACTGCTCGCTCAAAAGTTTATACCAAATCCAGCTGCATCATGGGTACCGTGGGAGAAAGGGAGAAAGGAAGGGAAGGGAAGAGACGGAGTGCAAACTCCCACGCCAAAGGCCACCTATTTTTCGGAGTTTCCATAGCTTCTACCAAATCTCAAATGGAAAATAGCGATGAATTCCGATCTCTTTGCTTTACTTGGCATGGCGGTTATCAAGAAGAGGTGGTTACGGCATTAGAACTGTTTGGCGACGGTTTGTCAATCGTTTTTTTATCAATGTTTCTTTACAAATACCTGCCCAGCACTTAACAAACGTCTCAAACGCTTCACTTCTGTCTATCAGGATTGTCCTCGACTCTAAACGTCTCTAATTAGTTCCTTGCGCCATTACCAATCGAAAGATGAAAGTTCAACTGACTCATTGAGATTGTAGCCCCACTGTAAAAGATGTAATTCAATTGATTCTGTCAGTTTCACGTTGTTTTCTTCGGTTGACCATCCGGCTTTACATCGAAACAGAGCTATTCAACACAAGTAATGAATTACAGGTGATGACCATCGCCTCAGAAGAACAGCAGATGGTTGGCTCGGAGCCGTCCGATTCTTTGTCAGACGCTCAACGAAAGGCCTCTATCCAGAAACCTGAGGATGTACTCGAACGATTAGGTGAGTAGGGCTGCTCCAGAAGGTAATCACCCACTGAAGAACAGTCCGTTCAGGTGCCCGTCATCGACGTTTATTGTTGGCGATTGTTTCGTGCAGTTTTGTATGGGGTTTCGGTGCACTTTCAATTATGTCAAGTGCATTCACATCAATTGACTGCGGAAATTGCACTGGACACATGATCACCGTCACCAGTGAGGTACTTCGAACTTTTGAAATATTTTAAACACTACCGCAAATTTCAATTCATAGAGGGGTTGGCGATGTGCCATGCCTTCAACTTCCAGAAGGAATCCCAACAACAATTTCAAGGGAGCATGGTTGATACAATACCAATATTTGGCTTCGCCCAGAGTGGCCATTTATCTCTTCTGATCACTTTAGCGCTGAATGACTAAACCCAAAGAGCCTGAGAATGGGGCTCGCTCAAGCATGTCAGGGTGGTCCCTCAAATGATATCCATAGCTACCGTTTTAGCTCCGCCTGGTGAATAATTTGTAAATTTCAAAAAAAAAAACGAACCATATAAAACCTAACTATAAACTGGGAAAGACTTTAAAGCACATAATTCTGAGCTTTTCCAACTTTTACAGTTCGAACTGCGTGACGATAAAATGTACTTGGCCGAATGGAGTACTTCGTTTTTTATGATTGGAAACATGCTCGGAGGTTGCAGCCTTTCATATGCAGCAGATCGGTAGGTCTTCTGACAATACCTTTTGTTGGAGCATGGGGTATACATGTAACTTGTAAGCTGCAATATGAACACTGAAGCATGATTATCCAATGCTGATGAATTGCTTCAAATTGCCCTCATGTGTGCTGGTTATAAGGATTGGTAAAAAAAANAAAAAAAACCTTAAGGGACTGTGAGAGCTCGATCCAGCGATAGAGCAGCTGTCATGAAAGGGAATAATTCAAATCGAGAAAAGGTACAGTATTGGCCTACCGTACTCACGGCCTGTAGACGGAACCAATAGATGATTTCCCTCATCCTTTCACCAATTTGGGCTGGTTAATTGGCGTCAGAAGGATAAAATCACTGAGTTGTGCAACTGTTCGTTCAGCATACTGCTGTTTGGTCTGAACAGGCATGCACATACGCAGCAGACATTTCTGAATGTATGCCGGATGCATTGCGTATACATTTTGCATTTATGCATGGACCCCAGAAATAATATGGATCGATGATAAATGCTTCATTCATGCTTCTATGTAACAGAGACCAGATTAAGTATGAGACTAAGAAGCTTCATTGCGGAATCGGGGTCCTCACTCGTGACAACAGACATCTTATCATCAAAGATTATAGCATAAATATGTAGTCTTCTGGAATATTTCCAAAATCGAAGACGTCATTACAGATTCGGAAGACGCCCTCTGCTTCTGCTTTGCTTGGCTTTTCAAGCAGTCTTCTCCTTACTTGCCTCACTCTGCCCATCCGTACACCTCTTCTCTATCTGCCGACTTTTTCAGGGAGCATGCTATACGGTATGCCCTTTACTGGTCATATTATTTTAATTTTTCCTTCTTATTTTTTATTATCAATGGGGTTTCGAGAAAGTCGATTTTCTGCACACGATTCGATTGTTTGAAAGAAAAAAAGAGGAAAAGGCAGCATTTGTCAAGTGAATGGTTGTATTCTTTACTTTTCTGCTTTAATTCATCGATCGGGTCTTTTTCGAAGCCCCATTTAGTCTCCAAACTTGTCAGTAACCAAAATGAAACTTGCTAAAGTCTCTTGTCGTTCATACTGAGCGTTTAGGGTGCAAGTCTTGTCGCATGGGTTGCCGCTTATGAACACACGCACACTGATCTACGGTCATTTACCACATTTCTGTTCGGGGCCACATGGGTGGCTGGCTATTCGGTTGTTGCTCTATTAGCTTATATTTCATCAACATGGAGAGAAATGATGACATACGGAGCCCTATCGACTTTCATTTTTACTATATGGTGTTGGAGGTGAGTGAATCCCAGTCAGCTATCCCTGAACTCTATCAGGCAATATTTCTCAAGGTTCAACTACTGGAGTAGAAAACTCCATTTAAGAAATTTTTAAAGTTACTTTATATATGAAAAATAGAAAAATTTTAATAAAAATTCTCTAGAATTCTCCGAAAAATACAATGGAAAACAAAGAAAACCATGGGAAATTTTTCGGATTCTCCTCTTTATGAAAAAAATTCTAGCCTACTATCAAGTTGAATACAGCAAGTGCCGAAAGTTAAGGACCAAGCCAGCCTTCTTTCCATTGTGGGCGGGATTCAAGTAGTAGGCGGGATTATCGAAAGCGCTGGCCATTTATGGTATCGGTTTAATTATATATTTTCGTAGAAATGCCAAAGTAAATTCCGATCCTCTCCAACGTGAAATCTGGTAACGATTAAATCTCAAATCGAATTTTCTTACCTGATACCATGAAATTGAAGACTGTTTGCAGATATGTTCCAGAGACACTTCATTTTCTCGTTTCGAGACGGAAGACGAAAAAAATCCAAAAATGGTTGTCGGTCCAGCATTATTCATCACCTCATCATGGCGACGTCACCACTCTTCTCGAGCACCCAGCTGACGAGCCTTCGCCTGAAAAGTAATCGCTACCCAAAAAACTTTCTCCCTTATTTTGAAAGATTACAATTAATTTTGAGGAGGGGAGAGTTACTGTTAGGTAGAGGGGACAGTGTCGCAGTTTAGGAAACCAACCTACTGTCCGCCAGTATGGTCCCCTCTAGAATCACCCGCTACTGTCCCCTAGCTCCTATGCTCTGGAGTTGATACTTGATATGTATACAAAGGTGCGCTACAGTAATGAACAAGAAACTAAACTGGCTTCAGACAAAGAAACCCATACCCACAAGTGGATATTGTACCGGCTTGACACCTCTATGAACCCTGTACACCTAACAAGTTAGAAATTCTACTTCCCTTAATTCGCTTTTGAACGCAGTAATATTTTTTACTTATTATTTTGTAGACAAGACCTTATTTACTCATTTTCAGGAGCTCATTTTTCCGGGAAATATGGCTCCATAAGATCTTCATAGTTTATTGCTTCATTCAGCTATACCTATGGTATGGTATGAGTAACTACTATTTTTGAACTATTTGAACCTATACTATAGCTAATTATCATTCTTAAGGACATGTGATAACTTCGTATATTTCGGATTATCTCTATACAGTACCAAGCTAGCTGGTGATCCTTATACGAATTATCTTCTCATGGGACTTGTGGAATTGCCAGCCTACATTGCAGGACCAATAGCGCTAGAAAAGTTGGTTTCGCTTTTTTTTTATTTTTTCTTTTTCCCCATGCCAATGATGTAGAAAAGCAAAATAAGGCTCATCTTTCATTCACCCAATAGGGTATTCTCACGATCATGAAAGTGGTACGGTAGCAAACTATCCAATCCTTAGTCAACCTTTTCCGAAAAGCTCTTCCAATTCAGGTATGGACGGAAGTTTGTCGTATCCGGGACACATCTACTGGCAGCCATCTGCTTTATTATCCCGCTGTTTGCTGGAGGTAAAGTTTAATTGAACAATTTTTGCCGATATTCTTTTGTCTACGCCTAGAAGTTTGGCCCATGAACTTTGAGCTTTTATTTTATATATTTTCGTGACTATATAGATTTCTATCTTTGGAATTTCCTCATATGAGTCTTCCCCTACCATGCTTATATGGTATATCTCCATACAGCCAAGTAATGAAGCTAAAACAGTTGTTGGGCTGGAACAGCGCGAATAGTTTTCACAAAGGTAGAGCGACTCGGGTGGTTGATTCACCGGACGGAGGTGAAGTACTTTAGCAACTGTCATAACTTTGGCAGGTAGAAACCTTGGGCTAATGTGCAAGTCAGTCATATGGGTCAACAGGAGGAGTTTGATGAGTTGGGAGGAGTTTCTGCACCGGGTGAGTTGAGAGGAGCTTTACGAAATACATATTTTGGACGACATATAAACATACTGAGGACAAGAAAGTTGCCAAAACAATTTTCCAGGGTCTTATTCTGCCTTTAAATACATCCAGAAAGATGCTACCTGGATTTACACTTATTTTTCAGATTAATTCTTCCAACCACTTCTTGCTAATAAGGAATAATACATTTTTATTGAACCATCTCAAAGGCACCGTTTACGATGGATTTAGGGTACCCTTTTTTGATGGGAATTGATAGAACTATTTAGAATAAAGCGATAACAACGAAAGA
>UZAF01017742.1:17156-42131 GCA_900617895.1 Haemonchus placei
GCCATGGTGACGATGGACTTCGGCCATTTCTGGCCCTCGTTTCTGAAGTCAATTTTTTCCGATAAATGATATGAACTCCTCACCTAGGCCTCTCTGTTTCTCACAACCTCACACCCTTCCTCTCACAACTGAAGCAGAGTCTATGGTCCGTCATTGCCAGTTTTGCCGTCATGACAATGCCCCTTTTTTCAGAAGACTCAGACGACCCCTTCTCCCACCACTAACCGCTACTTCCTAATTCTTCGCTATTTCTTGACTACTAATTTATGTTAGAAACCCCATAGTCTTCACACCTCAACCCAATGATTCATACCGCTACCCTCATAACTTCAAAAAACACTACTTTACTGTATTTCTTCAGTAAAGAGCGGCCCATAAACTCCATTCAGTACGCTCAATTAGCATGCAAGAGTTGCCTACGATGATGAGGAGTTCAGTTTACATTTCAGTCATCCAACTACTTCTTGCGATCTGAAGAAGTCCTCAACTGATTGCAAAACGATTTAAAGTTCCGTTTTCAAGAAAGTAAATTTGGATAGATAGGGACGATGAACTCCTCATCATAAGGCTCACTCGCCACAAATCGCACACGAGAGTTGACCAATAGTGATGAGGACTGAAAGTATCTATTGACGTTGAGCATTAGCAAGAACTGTCCTTGTTCCTTAAAATATCTTCCGACTTATGTCCTCATCCCACGGGCCACTCTCCCCCTCTCATGACCAGTCTTACTGCACAGGAAGATTGACACTGCCAAAATTACTGTCAGACTGGTCTCGAGACGGATATCCCCCACATTTCTATGCCGCTGAAGCCCCTTTTGGAGAGAAAAGATATAGCAACACGCTCTCACACGATTACAAGGGAGGTTTCAACTTCATAACACCGCATTCCCTAGCTTCTTTCATATCACCTTCGCGAAACCTTATTTCCCTCAGAATCCCACTCTTCCGCTATATCGTCAATCGACCCAGCTCCCCTTCCCCCATCTGAATCGTATTGCTTTCCCCAGTATTTCGATTTATCGACTAATCAACTCACCTCACCCTGCCCCTTCATGTACATCTCACTTTTCCCCTTTCCTTCCCTAACCCTTCATGTTTTCATTCCCTTTCACTATAGAACCTCCTACCCTCTGGTTTCATTCTCATAGTTCGAACCTCAAGGTAACTCCTAACATCTCGAATCATCAACGCCACCCGATTCATCGCTCAAGCCCCCACCCTTTAACCCCATCTATTTTTCCTTCATATCCCCCTTCCTCGCTCCCTGCTTCGTTTGTTGAAATGCTACCCTATAAACTCCCTGCTTCTAATAGGACTTTAGGGCATAGAAATACGGAGTGTCTACACAATCATACAATTACTCATAGCCTAGTCCGTAGGATAAGCCATGACGATTTCACTATTGAATACGTCGTTGTGGCCCTCAAGTGAACCAGCGAAGTGTTTTTATAGCATCCCTCTCCTTTCAAGAAAGACTTCCTGCATCGCATGGCTTATCCTTTCCTCACTCGACCTCCCACATTTACTTACCTTGATGAATACAGAGTCAGAAGAAACAGCACAATCCTAAAATTAACCCACGAACCCCTCACATGATGGGTTTCCTGAAATCCATACCTCTGCAAGTCTGCCCGAACCCCTCTCTATGTACTTCCCACAGTTGCCAAAGTAAACTCAAACATTTTCCAAATACTGCATTCTCCGTCACAAATTATTTCTACTCCCTTGCCTCCCCTCTCGCCCACCTGAGTGTTTTCCTCAAAAAGTGGATAGTGTATTCTTCCCTGCAAAACTTCCCTCCGCCTCTCCTGCGGTCTTCCAATAATTCATTCCTTCCCGTACGTAATGAAGTAACTAAATATAAGCACCTGTCTGACCCATCTCAATCACTCCCTGAAGGGCTAGTCTGCCTCAACCAAATATCCTAGGAAATTCCAATGAAGTGTAGGTAACGAATCCCCTTCAACGTTCTTCAAATACTGCATTTACCCAGCACGATATCCCNCCCTCTCGCCCACCTGAGTGTTTTCCTCAAAAAGTGGATAGTGTATTCTTCCCTGCAAAACTTCCCTACGCCTCTCCTGCGGTCTTCCAACAATTCATTCCTTCCCGTACTTAATGAAGTAACTAAATATAAGCACCTGTCTGATCCATCAAAATCATTCCCTGAAGGGCTAGTCTGCCTCAACCAAATATCCTAGTAAATTCCAAAGAAATACTTAAGTGTAGGTAACGAATCCCCTTCAACGTTCTTCAAATACTGCATTTACCCAGCACGATCTCCCTCAGCTTCCCTTTCCTAAGAATATCGAGTAGCCAAATGCCTCCTAACTCATTTTTACAACCCCCACTTTCTACTTCTTCTGACCCTGCATTTTGTGAAAACAAACACAAATCAATTCTTCCGTTCTCATGCATACCTTCACACCTGCTTACTCACCCTTGCCTACGTCTACGTCCATGACAAAAACGGCGATCTTGATGACAGAGCCTCCTCGAACTTGAATTCAGAAATCTGAGCAGACTCCGTCACCAAGACCCACAACGGTAAACAAATACTTTATGAACACCAAAAACAAGGCGATAATGACAGAAATCACAAATCAATCGATCAACGTTGCTTCAGTTCTGCAGTCCGCTTTTCACAAAAAGGTTTCCAAGTCGAATTGGTCATTTCCCATGCAACATAGCATATGCACTTAAACGCTGGTTTCGGAACTGCATTCCAACAAGGACTCAAGGAGTGACAATACTTGGCCGGACTACTCATTGGGAATCAAGACATTCTTGCAGTGGGGCTTACCAAGGAGTTCCCGGATTTGACTTTTTCGAGGAAAAATATTCAAATCGCGCAACGGATCTACTCAATTTTCAATTTTAAGAATCAGAAAGAATTGCTCTGGAAATAATATTGCTAAGGCCGAGTTCGCAATGTCTTCTGCAGAGTCAGAACTTGGCCTTGGTCTATGTGGGGCCATGCGCAGCTCATCGATCGAGCGATGTCAGGTAAAACTTTGCGATCGAAAAATTCAGCATTAGGGAAAAACGAAGTTGTGATTTCCATTTTATCGGAGAGAAACTAAGCTTCGATGAATATGATCTATGCAGAGCAGGTCCTTTCCCGAATTATATATTAAGTAAATTTGAGGAAGCTGTGCCTCAAAGACCCCAGTCATTCTAAATTCAAAACCAGCCCTCTAACCATTTCACCATCGCTCCAAGACTGTGATTACTGTTAACACAACAGACGTATTTCCCACCTATTCCTCAGTGGGGCAAAAGCAAAGGTGAAACCATAGTCATAAGTTACTCGATAAACCCCAATGCCAACTCGGAAAGGCAGATCCGAAACCAGTCTCCAAGATAGGCCTATGAACCAAGTCGCACCACTAGTGGTCCCCTCGATCTAGGGTCCCTTCAAGTGTCAGCTTGACTGCAAACTAAAGACAAATATCCAAGATCCAGAATCCAAGAATCCAAAATTCAAAAAACGAGGCAGAATGAGCGTACGGGCAACGCGTCTCCTTCAATTTCTTTGGCTATTTGTTACAAAAAACTGCTCTGAAAAAATGAGGCATCCAGAAAGAAATTTGGAATTGAAGGCACAGCTCATGCCGAAAAGGGTTTCTGAAATTCCCACCTCTGATAAACCGTGAACTTGAATGCCTAAGGGACACTGTCAGGTCGAGAAATTGCCAAGATAAGATCTGATAATGATCATAAAACCAGCTTAGCCGTATACACACACAAGGCAGACCTTAAGCGTAATGAACGCTGCAGAGCAAAAAAGCTTGCGCCATTCGCACCGGGACCCACACCTTGCACGCAGGCATTCATCGCAGCAAACAGTATGCAATGGCGCGCAATCCGAACAGCTCGCCCAAATACCCCTTCCCTGGAACTTTTGTCGTCACATTATTGTTCCACTTCGGAATTTACTTCTTTTTTGAAGTCTTATTTTTATCTAAACGCCGATTTTCACATTCTCTTCGCCACTCACTACTCTGGACTAGCACCCACCTCCACTAGACGTCCGAAATAAGACAACCCCAAAAAATATCGTGAACTGTGCCTCCAACGATTAAAAGCGAGGAACGCTACCAAGTACGCTCAATATATAAGATCATTTGTACAGATGTTCGTGAAAAAGCAGCTTCCCAGAAATGGAGAGCTTTGAACGAGGACCTTTTGCCACTGAAGAAGGAACTTCTTGCTTTGTTCGTATCCCGCTGCATTTCGTCCAGACAACAGTGATGTGGACCAGTCGTCATCGAAGGACCGTTTGACTGAAATCAAAAAGGTTTTTCTGTGAATCATGGACGATATTAGTGTGAGAAATGAAACACAAAAAAATCAAAAACAGTGGTCAAGTATGCTTTTTGATGAGACTATGGAAGCAATACAGCCACGGACAACCAGCAGAATTTACATTTCTCTGATTTCTATGCAGGCATAGGAAATTTTTGGAGAAAAGAAGAAATAGATAAGGTTGTCATGAGAAACAGTTGCACCAAAACTACTCAGTTACTGGTCCGCGCATCCGCAGTGTTTATTGAAAAAGATTTGCTCTCAATCCAAAATCAGTTCAGATTTCTACACTGACAACACTTGCACGAAGATGGATGGCAAGGAAGCCAACGAGGACGGAAACTATGTCTTAAGCTTTTAATTGAAGCAGAAATGTATGCCGTTTAGATAACAAACATCACTGACGAAGAGCAAAGGTCCATGCACAGCCATGGGCCAGGTGGCTGCAATCAATCAATCACGTAGCCTATTATTGGAGTCCGATTGAGCTCAGATTCACACTATTCTACATGGTGATGGAAGTACTCAGTTTTGCATATCTACACCTTACCAAAAGGTAGGCCCACATGATGTTATGAGTACACTGTGAAGCACCTCATTCGAGAGTGAGAGAGACGGACATAAATGACATCTCCCAATCTCATAAACTGACCCTAAACTTTGCGCTCAGAGAAGAGGAAATTGACTAACAAAAAACCAGTTATTTTGTGTGTTCAGTGGCTCGTACTCAATCTCCCTAATTCCCTCTTTTTATTCCGATTAACATTCACACCTTCCACTTTTTCTAGTAACCATCCCGGTAGAAAGAGGTGGGGAAGTGAACTCGGGCAGCGCCATATGGTATCCCTTCGACAATTATTTTTAAACTTACAAATATATCCTGGATCGGAGCTTACGTCATAGACACAGACCTTCAACTACTTGAGGTACAACTTGATCTCGACCCGTGACCCATCAATCAAAGTCTGTGACTTTGCATTGAATGTAAAAGACATCGTAATCCTTTGAATGAGAGAATCAGGGGTCCCGTTAAAGGCGACAACCCGTATCAAGGAAGTTGCTACGCTTGATGGAAAAAATATCTCCTGTCTCTCGATCAGTTTTTTACTTTTTTCCCTAAGATTTACTTAATTCATGCATCTTCCGAATTCTGATCCGATATGAATTAGAAGGTCAAAGCCCCAAATATATATGATGAACCACTACAAGGCTCGCCTACCCAACAATCAAAACGGGCATCGTCAGCCCCCGTGGATGGGTCATGGTGTAACGGATGGAGCAGTTTTGATGCTTTGACTATTCTTTTTTGACGTTCCGAAACTACCACCACACATCTGCCTGATGGATCCAAGAACTATTCAGATGATTTGGTAAAAATGTGACTTTGGCAAGTTGCCAGTTCTAGAAATTCGAGTACGAGAATAAAGGAGAAAGCATCAAGACTGCTCCATCCGTTACACCATTAGGAGTCTGGAGAAATGGAAGACAGATATAAATCCTGCAAAGGAAATGCTTTCTGAAATTCAGCTATAGGTAAAAAAATCTAGATGAACCACTTACACAGACGAGGAACGTACCCAATCTAATGTCATTATCGCTATGGAGTTGGTATCATTCTTATACTGAACGTCACTTCGCTTCACATTAGTTCTACCTATGCAATCTCTCAGCTTTTGCAGATTTTTCTGAGGGGGGGGGGGGGGNGCTCGTACCTCAATTCCATGCAGATAGCTTTCCAGCGTAGTCGAGAAGGCCGCTTGGATGAACTGCCTAGATGAGACAGGAATTTTCCCACATCTCACGAGGCCAACTAAATCTACATGTCCATCTGCGGCATTTTGCCAAGTTCCGCAAACATTCGCTTTGGGACCTCCATGTTTCGGCGTGAATGAAACCTGATATTTAGGGGCATTCACTCTTACCTCAGCTAGGTTCTTGTGGATCAATATGAAGCTCTTCAGTTCATTACCTCCTATTGCCCTGACCTTACGCCAATGATGCTGAAGAGTCTTCAAAAGTCGTGTGGTCTTCCAACGACTCCCACTTTTACTTCGCCTCAACACGTTACATAAATCCTACAATAGGAGCACAGCACCAGCTTACTTCTATTGAAAGATACTAAAGATAAATGGGAAAATAATCAAGCTCTAGCTGTCACCAGCTGCATTTTCTTGGTAACTCAAGTCGCAGCCTATAATCGATGCGGTTCACTCTGCTCCCTTCTTCCATGTTTTTACATTTACACGCCTCCGAGAAAAAAGGCCAACAATTAACCATGTGAAAAGGAAGCTCTTGAAAAGCATCTCATAAAAAATAGCGTACAGGATGTTAACAAAGGTCCAGACACCTTCTTGGACCACTGCGCGACGTTTGAAAGACGTTTCAGTCCAGCGCATAACACTACTTTAGTAACTGTAATTAACGGCCGCCTCTCTTTTTTTCTTCATATCCACAATAAAATCAAACTCCCACTTCACAATCCGGCTACATGCTGATCGAAATTGTGCCAGCAGAGGTCCCACAGCGAATTTTAGCAAAATTGGCCGAAATGCCACTTACGGACATGTAAATTTAATCTGCTTCCACATCCAACCGCCTTTCGTGCCCAAAGATCTGAAAGATTAGCGAATAAGCAGCCGAACATCCTCGATACGAAGTCGATGAGTGCGAGGTAGAGCGAATAACAGAATCGTAGAAGATACACGAAAAAGTAAGTAAATGAACATGAATTCAATTGCAATGGCTTGAAAGTTAGAAGTCCCATTTGAGCGTGGGACAACAAGCATAACACATCCGCAAAAAAGTGTTAATAGAGAAAAATCACAACCCATTCTATCCCACTGAAAGGAAATCACGTCGAAAAATCTGCATAGATTTTCCACAATCCCTTCCAATCCTTCCTACGACCACAACGAAATTGTAAAAAAGTATCAACAATCCACACAATTCAAATACAACCCCTCCAAGTCACGACGATTACAGAATCGTCGAATTCTGTGAATGTGAAGTAGATTCAAATCCGAGAGTCCCAGGAATACGAACGGACCAGGGAACAATTCGAAAAATCAATTAAAAATCAATTTAGGAAACAACAAGTTGGGAGCAATGCAGCGCGACTACTACGGTTTCGATTCCGCCCAGGTCCCGTCATCGCGCCTTTAATTGCCAGCCGTAGAAATGGAGCGCGTCTGTCGACACTCCGAGATCGGTAGTTACCCACAACTTCTATTTGTAATCCCCTTCCCAGATTCTAATAACCCAGATCGCTACGACGATGATGAAAGAGCTTTATTGAATATCAATTCGGGGAGTTACGTTCAGATTAGCCACATAGAGGAGCCAGCACTCGCGAAAACCCACAACATCACGCACACGCCCACACTCCTGGAAGGTAAAACTACCCACTATTTCAATTACTACTCCGCCCCACAGCCAATTTGTATACGCTCACATCCACAGCTAGCAAACACGCTCATCTAAGAGAATCATGAAAGTCAAGAATAGGAATATAGCAATGACACACATTAGGACAAGAAAAGACAAAAACGTACAAAAAAAAAAACAAAACGAGAACTGTTTCACACCAATCTCTTAGAATAACCGGGATTGATACCCATACTTGGGGAACATGGAAGAGAAACAATCGAAAAATACTTTATTCACCAGCTTGGAAATGGGAATGTACAGTAACCCGTGACTACATGACTAAAAGTCAACAAACTTTTTAGAGGATCCATCTTAGAGATCCTTGGGTAAATCTGCTAAACAAAGTTCACTGACTAGCAAATAGGATTACATTTCGCTGCCAAACAATGGAAAATCATTTGACTTGCGAGATCTTCGTAGATTTAGTGGGAATTTTTCGTTTCTGGAAGAAATGTTGTGATAAATGCACAAAGTGCACTCAGAGCCGCAAACGTAGCAAACATCAGCCCACTGAATATGCTATCCTGAAAATTGCACGTTTTTGAAATCCTGGTCCAGCTAGCAGATGAAACTCCGTTCATATTACCGTAAGAAGTTGCGCAAGAAAGGCTCGAAAAATCTAAACTGAGGTCCAACATCTAGACTGGTAGTAAGGAACTTCGTTACAGCCGACTGCCTTCGATTCCAGTTCCTCTCTTCTGCCCCTTACTTGTATTGGTTACGGGAAGAGCAACCGGAAGCCTACCACTAACTACGATCTCGCCCTCTCATAAAAGCGAGGATACAACACTCCCTCTCTCCGAGGAACCTCTGTTGAGAACCTTTCAGCAGAGTTGAATCTGATCGGGTTCCTAAACGCATCTTCTTGCTCTCGCCCAGCTCCTGCTTCGGGAAAAGCAACACGACAAGGAAAAAGGCAGATAGGAAGGTTTAGGATAGCCAAGGCCCTTGAGCAGAAAGCCAGATTTGTAGCAGATCGAAACTCAAGACACCCATCGATTCCCATTTGAGCTGTATAGTTTACCTGGCTGGGAGAGGGGTCAGAAAAGTTTGACAAACTGCGTGAAGATCAACCTAATGACAGAGGATACCCAACACTACCCCCTTTCTCATAGCCCTTTGCGCTTCCCACATTTGGACCGATTTTTCAAGGTGGTAAAATAAAAAACCGAACTGACCAGAATATTGCAATGAGGGGACATCATCGCACCAATGTTACTCAGTGTGGCACAGAAACCCAGACAAATATTTCGATACTGCACAGGGAAAATCTCAGCACCATACACAAAACAACACATAAATGCACTGGCCATTCCAAATTTGGCTACAAGCCAAATACAGAGATAAATTGTTGGATAGGAATCTGGAATTTCATTGAAGAATAGAAGTGGGGGAGACAAGCCGGTAGCTGTTGTCAGTACAATAGTGTAAATCAATTTTCTGGGATTCACCTGGATTTAAGAAGCACATAATCAGCAGTGAAGCAGAAGAGAGCAGATGGCTGATGATTACTGTTGGCCTTCTCCCCAGTCTAAACGACGAATACGATTGATCCCGGTACACGTCTTGGACATGGGTTTGGAGCAGTATCAACAGCGCTGCAAGCACACGAGCGGCTAGCTAACTGAATCCCGTTTGTGTCGTTGAATACTCATGACCCCTCAAGTACAGTAACTGGTACCAGAACCTCCATTAAAATGTCTTGTTCCAGAAACGTTTCGATCAGTGCTAGGCTTCTAAACAGGAACCCAAAGACGCTTTTAAACCAAGTCTACCATTTATGCTTGATAAAGACACAACAAAGACCCCTAATGAATGTACTTTTGCGCAGAGCTTCTCCCAGCCATGCCTATTACATTCCCTCGAACTTACCGATCAAGTGCAACAGGCATTATGAAGTAGCAGGGGAGCTCCACAAGACCAGAAAACAAAAAGGACTTATCAGCACTGCCTTTTATAACCTGAAATGAAGCGAACGTTAAAAAACGGTCTTTTGGTGAAGCCTCAAAAATGAGCTCATCAGGTTACATCAGTCGCCGTTAGTGAAAGCGAATTGTAAACCATGAAATCAACGACCCTGTAAAAAGATCGATTTGCGAAAAGCGCCGAGATGACTACTAGGCAATAAAAAACGAAAATAAAAGAAGATTAGGATAATAATGTACGATAAATAAAGCAGAAAAGTAAAAAATGAGCAAAAAAGATGCTATTTCAACAGTTAGTTCAATGAGATCAAACTTTAACGTTACATAAACATAAAAGCCTTACCAGAGGACCGTCTGAATGCCCATATATAAAACGAGTTTCGGACTATGGAAGACATGATCTGGAACGCAGCTAAAGTATCAACATTTACAGTATGAACATTACAGTAAAAACGCACCCAACAAGCTCACCTTGACCCTGTACTCACGGAGAACTGCCAAGGTAACAATTAGAAATCGAAAAAAGTGAGCTTTAGGTTATATTTCTGGTATAGAAGCCATCATGCGCTTAGTGAACAGGTAAGGTAGGTTCCAAAATATTTTCCATGTGAGCAATCAGGTTTCGAATGCGACCTCACCATCGCTTTTCTTTCCTACTCATCTTCCCATTAATTGAGATGGTAGTCAAGAATGAACCGAAAAACAGAATATTGCCAGAAATGCGTGGTCACTTAACTTCGACTCCACCGGAAGCTCGGACATGGGGAGTTTGTTGCGTAACTCGTATACTAGGAGTCTAGTTATGGACGAATTTTTGTACGTAGCAATGTCACTGCTTCTCAGAACCATTTTACCACAACATATTCTTCGGAAACTCTTAGATCCAGCCTGAAGATCTCGAATGATCTCAAGAACAGTGAAGCTCGTGATGCGTAAAGCGAATGCTCCTCGAGATTATTGCAGATAAATGAGTAAATTCAATATCATCACGATCTGACAACCTCTTGGCGATGTTTACCAACATGCTTTTCCGCCTCCAACAAAATACAACAGTTTTCCGGACTAGGGAGAGCCAGCACAGCAAAGCCTCTTCATGGCAGGGAGGGATTAGGCAGAAATGAAAGGGTCAATTGATTTGAAACGATGAGGGATCAGCTGTTACCGTGAATTATCAAGTATTTTTTTTGCAATTCTTTCAAGTTCGATGTGACCAAGAGTAATCTTTCCAAACAGCTGATCAACCTATCGATCAGACCGTTCTCCAAAAATCGATCTGTCAATGCGACAACATGACAATCCATTGCTATCTTTCCGCTTTAGGCAGACTACATCCTATTAACTGAAAATGACTTACGTAGGCTTTCTTTCAAATTCTTCTCTTCTGGGACTCTGGCTGTTTCATTTTCGATAGTCTTCTGGACGTCGCATTCAAATTCGCTTCCACCCCATCGACTCGCCCGGTTGATCCACTTTTTGGCTTCCACTGCTCTCTTCTTGGTGATTAGAAATCCTAAGCTCTCAGGGAGCAGTCTGAAATAAGGAATAGTATTGACTGCCAGAAAGTACCCTCAGACCCTCAGCAAGAGAGGACAAATTACCTGACATTTTTTAGGGTTCGAAGTTTTTAACCAGAACCCTTATAGATGCAAATTGGAGCTTTAGTTAAGAAATTATTTACAGGGGACTACCACAATTCAAAGAACCGGTGGGAGTTTGCACCTTCTCCCAACTTTCTTCAACTGTTCGCTACAGAAACAGGACCACAATGGGACCTGGATTATGACTGGCTCTTTTTATAGTCCACGATTTGGTCCACGACTGGTCGCGCGATGGGTCGCGGGCCAAATCGTGGACTATGAAAGTAGCCACTACTTTTTTACATTGATATTTGATGAGCGAACCAGAAGACGTCTCCATAAGTATCGGTTCTACCTACTGTACCATAAATGCCATCGAACAGAAAGGGAAGAACCCACATAAGCATGACTACACCGAATAACAATGTTGGAAATGATGTGACGAACTGAACAGCACGCCATGATTGAAAAGTTAGCGCTATAGGAGTGATCAAACAGTAGCCTAAAAGAAAACAATTTGGATAATTTTCTGAAAATTCAACAAACTTTAAATTTAAATGTGCAAGTAAAAAAAGTACGGAAACAGCACCTGCCACCCAGAACACACCAAATAATACAGATGCATACGAATGACCCTTGAATGCGATGGATTCACAACACATCACCCAGTTAATCATAGTGATTGACTGAAATATGTTTTAAAATTTGAGGCACACACTTGCCTGAAATTGGCCATGGTCCGACTGCACACAATCGAACCATGGCGAAACTAATTCCTTCAGCATCTGGCATAGTCGGTTGTTCGTGTTCGTGAAAAATTCCAAAAAAAAAAACTAAAAAAAACTACTTACATTGAAGAAGGATCCTTGTATAAATCGACCCAATAACATCAAATACAAATTAGAAGCAAAGGCAGCTAGAACTCCAGCCAATCCGGACACCAGCAAGCTCCACACCAGCACGGGACGACGGCCAATGCTTAAAAAATCTCAAACGTTCAGCGGAAATGCAAAAAAACTGAAAGCAAAGCTCACCGATCAGCTGCCATGCAATATATTTGACCCAGTACGAGATTTCCAAGAAAATACACCGATGACGTCAATTCAGCAGGGTCGAGAATGGCTCGTCCCAGGTGAAACTGAACAGGGAAGCTATCAGGTTGTTTCGCAAATGTCTTTGAACCTGTGAGGAAACCAAAAAACTTCGAAACCCATAAAACTTGCCATGCGATTCAACATCTACACCGGCAAATCGGCATTCTTAGCTAATCATTGAAATCGATCGCTTATTTTCAAGCGAATCGACCATTCAACAAAAAGCCCTCTTACTTTTCATAGGTATTCATCACACTCACCCGGACAGAGGTAGCCCATTTGTTTGTATCGTAGGAGTGGGTTTTTCACGAGAAGGTAAACTACAATAGTTCTTCTAAAAAGTGCTTCAAAGAATTTCGAAGTTCCCTGCAATTTGTGGATTACTTTCCTTTCCTTTCCTTTTCAATTGCTTTCCTTTTCCCTGGCGACCCACGTGCAAACCACCAAAGTACAACGTTCTTGGATCCCCTTGGCCATGTGCTAGTCGGTTCGGGTGGTTTCCCGCCCAATTTCGTCAGTAAATGAACAATCCGAAAATCGACTTTCACTAGTAATAAATTCTCGGATAATTTCTTTGATTGGAGGAATGATTCATGCATTGCTCTTGGAAACTGAACGCGTGGAACATTCCCTGACCACATACAGTTCCAGGCGAACTGAACACACGTTTTTTCGTTAACGCATCATCAAGTACTGTAAACTCTCGCATAACTACATATGAATAAGCTGAAACAGGGAAAATCCAAATGGAGAAATTTCTATCGAAAAATCAACTAGGAAAATGGGCAGGGATAAAAGTCAATCGAGAACAAGCCAGAATTCCTGTATAAAAGCCGGTCGCTATGAATATTAAATGTTTTTTTGAACCACACCGACTTAATTTTCTTCCCAAATTGTTATAAATTCTGTCATAAGGGAGACAGAACAGCTCCAAGAACAGATTGGGCAGTTCCTTATTAGACCTTCTTACCCTAACTGAGCTAGACGGAGCCATACTCGTTCAGATTAACAAAATCATCAATTGAAATCGTGACTGAAGTCAGCCGATGCTTCCCGATTATTCGAAGGCTCGAGTTTTATCAATAATCGTTCGCTGAAAATTCTTTCACAAATGCATAGCACGTTTCGTGCCGAATGGCGCGTTACCATGCATATGCTCCGGGATCGAATTCCAGAACAATGGCCGTTCGAGGGAGTCAAATCTCTGATACCTTCAGGATTAGTTGATTAGTACCAGACGCATCAGTGAGTGTAACAGCAGTGACTGATGTTGCTGCAAGTCATGTATAGACCATACACGCGTACAAACACTACTAGGATTCTAACTGAAAGTCAAGTGCGTGGGCACATCCCAAAACAGGATTGATCAACGTCACGCGAAGCCTACTATTTGCTCTTCTAATGTCTTTACAGAGTTTCAACACAAGAAAAACTTTTTCTCCATGATAAAGTCTTAGTTGACCTTATCAGCACATGTGTTGAGCTGGTGAAAAGGCCAGCTCATTGTCGAAGCGACCGGACAGAGTTATAATCAAACATGGTACCATATTGTAGGTTCCGGAGGCTGAAATGTTCGATTCACTGTGTTCATGTCCTCTCAGTCAGATATGCCAACTACCAGCCGATCTTGGAGGAGTGGAAAACCTGCTGGCTTGAACAGTTTCGAACTTTGAAAGGGCTCATTGTAGATTACGCTGATTTCGATGAAAACTAGTAGTGATCACAAAAACCATAATCTTGTAAAGCTAACAGTATTGGAACTAAATCGATGAGGACCATTTTACAGTACCTCTTCCTGGACAGTGATGAAAGTGCAGTTGGAGTCGCATGGCGTTGGTGGTGCCATATAAGCAGGTGACATTGTTGGCATAGCTGATAAACACCAAAGGAAAGCCATCGAGACCATGACAAAGATTGAGTGCGGATTAAGTCTGGAAAGACATCACGTGGGGAGGAATCCCGCATCGCCGAATCTGGTAGACTCACAGTCCAATTTCAGAAAGAATTTCGTCCGTTGTAGTGAGATGAAGCGCTTTGAGGGGCTTGTCATTGTTATAGTTCTGTTCAGCATCGCCGTTTGCAATTATCTAGAATAATTATAGAATTCGTTCTTCTCATGAAGTATTACCAGAAACTACTAATCAGTTGCGCCATGCTTTCAATGGTTTCACTGGAAATTCCAATGAAGATGGCTTCCCCTGCAAGCTTTGAACACTTCTATTTGCTACGCATAGGAGCCAATCGCTCGAGGCTACAGATCTCTCGGACTTTTGAGCTGATAAGGCACCCGAAAGGAGTGAGCGATGTTTTCAGGTATCTCAAAATAAAAGAAACTAAAAAAGACGCAAAAGTGTAATCATTGAAACAACAACTAGTACAAAAACAGCTTCCCCGAGGATTTTTCTCCAAGAAAAACTGCAGTAATTTTGGTAAATGCAAGTGATTTATTCCAACCAGGTACCTTTTGTGCCATGCCAACTTTGGCCGAGGTAGCGATGAGCCGTTTTCCCTCCTCTTCTAATCTGAAATACTTGATTATAAGGTTGAGAGGTGAAAAAGACTTTGAATCCTTAACAGATTCGGCTCCACTGATAGCAATTGCACCGATGATAGCACTTGATCCGCAGTAGATGTCTCTGATCGGTGGCCTCCGAAAACTTGATTACGTCTTTCAGCTTTTCATTAGTACACGCGCGTTTATTTTACTTCGTCAGCTGATTGCCAGAGTTCATGTTATTTTGCAGTTTTCCAAACATTATTCCTAAGCAAGAGAAGGACTATAGATGGTGATGGCATAGGAGTGATTAGACGATCTTGGGCACTGCTATTTTTTGTGTCATGGGTGCCAATTTCTAGGAAAGACAATCTATCAGCTGTAAGAAGAACAAGCTTACTATATTTCACCCAAACCCTCCAGGTAGAAGAACGAGAACGAAATTTGAGGGCTGGATGAATGATCGGTTAAAAAAAAGGTTGCGACCCACTCAAGTAGGTCCTGGTTACCCAGAAAACCTTCTATTATACCAAATGACCGTTTTGGAAGAATGACAAATTGTTTCGCCTTGATGAGTTCAAGACTAGTTTCGTATGGGAAAAGTACTGAAACATTAACAAGCAGTTTAATTTTAAGTTTTTCCTTTGGAAAAAGTAGACTTACATTAGGACAATCACTTCAAAATGAACCTATAATTTATACGTATAATGAAAACATTAACACTAACAGGGCAAAAAATTAACAAAATTAGAATGCTTTCCCAGTAAAACAGAGCGAAACCTCATTCGTATGAGTTTTGGGCAATATATCTGGGAATCAACTGAAGCAGCTAAATAAAACCCACTCCGTTCAGCGGTCGGATCCGAACGAGCCAGCAGCTGCCCATACAATGTGCTGCGCATAACAGCATTCATGCCCATTTTTTGGTAAAAAACGTAATACATGGAAGGCTATGCAGCCAAGTTTTCCTAGTTGAAAGCTCATATAATATTGGGCACACAAGAACAACAGTATGAAAGCCTCAGTACTAGAATTGTGCATAATCCAGAGCTAATCAGTAGGATGAGGCTTTCTAAAAAGTGTGCAACAATTTTTTCGCTCCGTTTGTTGATCATGAGCCCATTGCACATTTTTGGCATCGATTCCAGATCAGCTTATCCAACTAGAAAGTTCTAGTGATTCCATTTGGAACTCGCCTACGTACTCGACTTCCTCTTAAAATCGTCGTTACGATTGATTGCATGTCTGGCTCATGCAACAACTCAGTCGACGGCCGACAGAAGCAACACAAGCGCTTTTGGCTGTTCAGAAGCAAATCGACCAACCCTGGAGGGGAGGAAAGTTCGCCTGATGTGATTGAGATTCGACCCCGGAACATGGGAGTGTGATATGGAGTGTACCACTTGGCAGTGCACCCTTCCGCTCAGGTCAAAGTCAATGTATTACAAAATAAAAAGAAGTGGAAGCAATAGAGCATGATCCGGCCTGATTTTAAGATCAAGTAGGATGTAGAACAAAGGCTATATACCTTGAAAGATGCGAATATACAATTCAAGCAAACACCATAACCATAACGCTCGCTCGAATATTCCATACCCGGGCGTCCGATTAACTAACCCTAGGCGTTTCAGTGAAAATGAAGAATCTGCTGGCATTCATAATACATTGAATATGCCGAATTCGCATACATATTATTATATATGTTCACGACTCTAGACAAATATTGCAATTATGGAAGAATTTTGATAAAATCTGCGGTTGTGTGGCACAAAGTCCTGGTCGAAGGGAGCTGGTTAATAGAAACAGTTATTTCACATGGTACCCAGGGATAATCCCCTAGTTTAGCGGAGCCAATTAGCTGAAACAGTGGATATTCCCCACAGTTCACGTCATAATGCGTTAGGTTGGAATAACCCACGCATGATCAGAAGATGAGATCTCGAGTTGAAACATATCCGGATCAATAAAAACTCATTGGTTAATGGGCAAAAACTCTGTTTGGAAACAGAAATCTGCTGGTTACTGTATTGGTGGCAGCAAACCATCTACAGACCAGTTAATATTCAGAATGCAACTGAGGTCCAGAGTGAAAAAGGATTGCAACGCAGTGCATTCCAAAATAGGGTAATTTAACGGTGAGGTGTACTAGCGTTCCAATTTTGACTGCTGCTATGCTTTCAGAGTATTTCAATTTTGTAAAAATTTCCAATTTCGGATGCTATACCAAAATGTGCACCAGACTCCTGAGTACCTGTGAATCAGATCCTTATAAAGAGAAGTTTCCAGCGAAAAAAAGTGTACACCTTGGAAATGTATTTCAAATATCACATTAAAACAGCTAACGATTGGAAAAGAAAATAATTAATCTTCCGTACGCCGCACAGACAGGCGAAAAATAGCGCTTTGACAATGAGAAGAATGAGAAATATATAGTGACAAGCTCTTTGTTCAGGAAATGTGAACCCGATGTGAAAATTGTGTCAACCAAAAATGCTCCAGGACACTTGAAACCTTGATGAGGAGGGGAGAGGAAGTAAATGACGCTATCAAATCCAGTGGATTTTGCAATGCAGGATTATGAACTGTGTCATAATGCCTCACAACCAGGAACATCAGGTCGAACAGTGCCCACCCCGACCGTTCGGAAGAAAAAAATGCAGATCGACTTTTTTTCGAACAAAATTCTGCTTTATCCAATACGTCCTATTAGGTCATCCATCGGGACCAGCTTAAGATCAAATCAATATGTATCCAAACCGCTTTTGAATACGAATTCCATACTTTTTTCTTTTGAGATACAGCCCAGAACTTTCCCACTTCCCCTTCGAAGTGATACATCTTGAAGAAAACTTGTATCAGAAGGTCCAATCTCATGTCATACTCTTCTAAGTTCTAGTAATTTTTTAAAATACAAATCAATAACTATTTAATATTTCTCCATAGAGGTTTTGTTTACGGGATCTTCTGCTCCGTGTCAGGCAAAAATCCACTGAACCAAAGCAAGGTGAGTGTTCTATTCCATATGAATCAGAGACAATTCCCTTTTAATTGACACCTATGGCTGAAAGAAGAGATATTATCTCACATTGAAACGCAACTGACCGCTCCCGGGCTTCATTGACCGAGCCTTCACTCAAAATTGTGCTTGTTAAACGTCAAATATAATCTCCAGGGAAGGTTTCCACCTATCCATGCTTCTTTTCCAAATTCAGCTGCTTCACTGATAGCCACAACAAAAGTATCGTGAAATTCTGTTACTCTAGTGAATCTTACTTATGCAGTTGTCCCAACGCGATACAATATCCTACTAACAGGCGATTTTTGGTCCATCCAATTTATCTTTGGGATCATTCATGAACTCATGGGCAAGGACCGCTCATGATTGCAAGAGAAGACTATCACTAATTAAGCCATCCTTCTCAAAACCCACAATGAAATGGATCGCTTTGAATTTCTCCTTACTTTCTCGCAGGTACATATAACGGAAGGTTCGAGCCCTGTAAATCTAAATACAACGCATGTTCCTCGTCCCGATAATTATGTATGTGGATACCCCGTACGGGATTTCTACCAAGTCGCAGGAAAAACACAGCGATTACAATTTTTGAACAAAAACAAAAAATTGATCCTTCTAAGTGAGCTAAAGTGGCGAAAAACATTTTCAGACGTCATTTCACATCACGACATATGCGCGCTGATTGTGTCGTATACTACCATAACATCACGAAGAAGTTGTTTTGCTGTTTTTATGAATGTGCACAGCTCGGAGAGCAGCTTGACAAATAAGAGCATTTTCGAAACTGCTAGGCAGATACCATTGGTGGACTGATTGTTGCGCAGGAGGAATCAACCAACCAGAGTGATGAGCAGTCTTAGAGAACTCTCCTTGAACCCTCAGGATAAGCATACAATAACTAATCGGAGTAGGGATTCTGTCTACCTAACTGGTGAAGAGACAAATAGAAGCAATCGCTTCTGAAGGCCAAACTAAGAATTGTCCACTAAAAAGACAAGCCCCCATACTTCAGTAGACGATTTGCATGGGAGAATGTGGACTATAGTTTCAAGACTAATAGACTGATTCCACGTTCGCGAATATTAATTAGGCATCTGATCCCGTTTGGGATCTCGAAGAGAATCCGTACAATAAACAGCTCACCCTGAAGGAAAGAACAATGGCAACTAGCTGATCTGGAAATGAGTTCTTTTCGAATCGATGCTTTTCGCCTCAGTTCGTTAAGCAAAAGCCACCATAGCCTTCTTGCGTTATGTGCCGAACTTGAGGCTTATACGAGACTCAAACCCGTGCTTACGCTTTTCGGGCACCGAGGTTTGTTCTTTACACAACAGAGACTGTGTTTATACTTGTGAGCGTCGTTAATCTGGAGGTGAAATGTGATTAAGAGTGTAGGGATACAATTGTCTGTGCTCCCTATTCTTCTCCTCGTCAAAGGAATCCTTAATCAGAGCCTGCCCAAACATTCGAGTTTTGTGGATACAGAATTTGTCAGGACAATTCGCAAGCAGCCAGGCAATCAGATCGCACTGAATCGTGGCCGTAACAGTTCTTCTCGATTTTTGGGACAACTGGAACACATCACTTAGATCCTCATCAAGATTCCCTCTTTTTCTTCGGGCTTGACTAGCAGCCTATTTCCACTCGGGAACGTAGCTTCATTTTGACGTTCGCTCCCGAAGGCTCTGTCCCCGGCTCTAAAGAGATGGCAGCATTGCTAGCATTCCTAATCGTTTGCGGCAGTCGGTTCAGCGGCCTAGTGACGTCCTCTAGCCTATGCCATCACATGGCTGGCATATTTTACAGCCGCCAAGTGATTTTTTGGAACAAAATTGATCAACGACGTGAAATATGTGCGATGGAACCGTACGAAGTGAATGATCAGATTCAAACCATCACCGTCATCTGATACCGAAACCGAAATTGCATGACTTCTGCTGCCCTGTGGACATATCCAAACGAATACAGGAGTGAAGGACTCCCAAATATGTTGCTTATATGTATTGTGGAGGCGGTAGCCACTATGGAACATCTATGGAACTTGTTTTGGGCCCGTTGACTAACGAAATCATTTAAAAATTAAATAGATGATAGTTAGGTTCAGGCATACCGAATAGGTTTACGCCATGGAACCAATTTACATTTCGAATCGCAAATTGTTCTGAAGAATCTCTTGTCTATGGTTCGTATATTAGACCAGTGGCATAGTAATGAAAGAGGAAACAGACAAAAAAATATACAATTAAAAACAAAATGAGAAAGAACAACGAGTAAAAAAGTTCAAGCAGTGAGTATTCCTTTTTCGAGAAAATTCCATTGGGGGCTTTTTTTTGACGGTTCGCTTACTACCCTATACTTTCGGTTATTTGACTACTCTTCTTCCTACTATCACCAGCGACTTAGTCTCAAAAAGCACGATTTCTGTTCAATTATTTAAGGACGTACCTTGAATTCATGGTTNTTTTTTTGACGGTTCGCTTACTACCCTATACCTTCGGTTATTTGACTACTCTTCTTCCTACTATCACCAGCGACTTATTCTCAAAAAGCACGATTTCTGTTCAATTATTTAAGGACGTACCTTGAATTCATGGTTGCTGAGATTTCCTTTGAATGACGCAAGCCGCGTTGATGAAGAGAGACCGACGGTAGCAGTAGTGATTATATGTATAGGTAGGTTATGATAATCGCCCTCGGTCGACTGACGACTCCCCCACGATAGCGACCGAAACCAGTTGTCGCCGAGCATCTACGGCCCCGATTGAACTGCATACACTCCTTTTGATAACTTGGCACGTTGCCATGCGGAAAAACTTTTCTTAGTTCGGATCGATCAATCAATGAGTTTCTCTGTGGCACAAGTCTTCAGTAGAGTGCAAATCGCCCATCTGAGCCAATTGGTAATGGAAAAAGGCAAAAAGAGGCAGATGTAGTAAATTGAGAGGAGGCGCCGCTTATCAATCGCGAAGTCGATGGATCAAACTACGTCCTGATCAACTCATCCTTCTACTTTTGAACGATTGGTACCATTTTTACCAGAAAAGGAAATACGGACTGAACACTGCTCGACTCCACAATCACTTGACGACCACGACTGCCTCCATTAATTTGATAACAAGTCAAAGTATGGTGCTTCTCGGGAGGATTCAGCTATCCGTACCGCATCCGTATCCTTCCATAATCTTGCCTAGCAACAGTGGTACGACGAGGGACAGCACTACTACACCTCCTCTGATATAGGTTCCTGCACAGGCCTGCTAGGCCTTCTATTATCGCGAACCACTCAAATAGGACCAGATTCCTACAAAAGTGTGAAAACTCACCAATACATCAGCCTAAACCTAGAACTCATCGGATTGGCTAAATCTCACTCAAACGAAGACATCAACGAAGAAGTCGAAGAAGTCAGTCACACTATTGGGATCTTGAAGAAGCTTCTAATTATTTTTATTTTATGATCTACTTTTATTTTTCACTTCCATTTCAAGTGTTAATTTGAAAGCTAACTAGTCGTTGCAAATTGTAAAACTTGCATTTTATGAAATAGATCTTTGAAAAAATAATAGTTAATAAATAAATGAATGAGCTTAATGTGGCCTTCTCCCTCATTTCGAAACAAGAAAGCTAGTGTACCGAAAGGACAAGGTACAACTCGTACATAGAAAAGCCAAAGTCTGCCCAGACCGCGGAATGGGCAACTCATGATAGAAAACGCTGGATTCTGGAGTATACGAATGGAAAGACAGTAAAATCATTATCACGAAGGGGTAGTACTAAAAAGTTTGCTCTACGTCTTGAAAAACATGTTTATCTTCAACAACAAACAAAAAACAATAACAAACGCACCGATTAGCCCATAGAGATTCTTCCCATACTCGTATCTGTACAACTCTTTCTACTTAAACTGATGGAAAATTAATCTAAACTGTATAGCCAATGGGAGCAACCCTTGAAGGCAGTGTTCACCGTGAAGAAAATTCCAGAACTACCGGATTTTCCTAGCACTCCCGGAAAAAGGGATCTGCACTGCTCTGTCTTCAGCCAACAAAGAAAACGAATAACTTTAAAAACTACTCCAAAATTATTCTTTGCACGATTTCCACCCACTTTTCAGAACTGTGCGAAACTTTCACACCCAGTCCAAACCCCTTCCTGGTATAACTCAACATTGAAGTAGCTTTAGCTAATAGCTAATGAAAAAACATTGTTACTGAAGCTTAATCTGAAAACCACCTTTTAGAAAACCACCTTACCACTGTAGTTTCCTCAAGATAGAGCAGTCACTGGTCGTTTTGAGTCGTTCGATATACGAAGCTCCTTCTTCGGTGAAAAATCCGATTCTTGATAATGAGTTCACCGTGAACACTGCCTCTAAGGGTAACTAACAATAATTCGGGTAATTCATGTTCTTCTCATGACCAAATTTGAAAACCTACAGTTAAGAAAAATTCTTCCTATTTGTAAGGAGTATATTAACAATAAAAGACTCTTGTACTCGAGTGGAGCAAACTCTTCGCATGCTGTTATGTTTCCTAGAAAAGCCATTGATTATTCGATGAAAAAATACCCGTAAAACTAGAAAGTAGAAAAGTAGAGAAGAAGAGAAATAAAGCACCCTTCTATAGCAGTTTGTTTCTAATATTACACTTTATAGCCACTTTCGACAACGGATCCTTTTTCAAAGACATTCAAGGCCCATACAAACTAAGCCCTCGCTTCTCCAAGACCGAATGAACGCTACCAGACTCGTTTGGGAGGATAGAATCTTCGACTTGTTCATTGACTGGTCACTTCAAGTCACTGCACAGACTACACATTCAAAACGCCACTGCGATTCTGAACGGAAATGGAATGCTGGGACGCAAGCAAAAACGACATTGATCTACGTCAACGACTTCATGCTTATCCTTATCCCATACACTTAGAATTTAGGTCACAATTAAAAGGCAAATGAGTAGTACTGGAACTACAACNCCCCCCCCCCCCCCCCCCCCCCCGTACAAACCGTACTGCGACCTCGAATCTTAACGATTGCGTGGCAGATCCCATAGAGATTACCGTCATCGAATTTTTCATCAAACTTTTTTTTTCAAAGTTACCAGTCGCAGAGAGGGTTCCTATCTGCACACCAAATCATTAGTCAACATTAGTTGTTAGATGTAAATTTACATATTTTACAGCGATGCAGTTCACTCTTCTTTCTCTCTCATAGCAGATATAGTTCTCAATTCAGTGCCTCTAATCAGTGACGATACGCATGAAGAGGGGCAGACATTTGCAACTGAAAGTGTGTACATTTTCCGTGATAGATCTGGCTAGTAAACCCGCGCCGCATACGTGGAGAGGACGGACAGCGCACGTTCAAGACTTCGCACCCTGTTCCAATGATGAGAACACTCAGCTCACTCGGAAAAAGATGAAGAGCATTTCTTGTAACTGAGGAACAGTTATTTACAAACAATTACGTAAACATTAGGGCAATAGAATAAACCTGCTCGTCATCCTCTCATATCACTCAGAAAAGGGTAAGGAAATGGGTAAAAGGAATGTCCAGAGCTGAAAGTCGCAGGATTTTATGCAAGTTCTGGCTTTGGTTTCGCTTTTCAGGATCCTGTAAGGACGGCAGAGGAAAAGTAAACATAAATAATGGTAGAAAATCAATGTCACACTTAGATCTATATCCTCCAAATAAATAAAAAGCAGTTTTGATTCAAAGTAAACGTTCTGATGCCGAGAACCCTGATGTTGCCTCATTCCACGACTAAACCCTTCTATAGGACTCTCTAGTGGACTAGGGGTTCGCCTTCACAAGAACTGTATATCTCCTAAAACATAATGACAGCGCGAGTAGACATGTACACCTTTTCAAAAACGCTATTGAACCTCAACCGACGAATAAGCTATCGAAGAAGAAATACAAAAAAAGTAGTACAAGGGATGGAACCTGAAGAAAAAATGAGATTTTGCGCTCTGAATTTCTCAAAACATTTTTGTAGGCAATTCGCAGCCTTATTACTTCAAAGATATAAGAAAAAAAGAAAGAGGGCTATTTTTTTTTGTTACCAAATTAACTGTTATGCTTGTAAGGAACACACAAAAGGTAAAATATTATAAAAATAGAGAGCCTGACAAATGTTGCCAAGTCTCGAATACCAAAAAGTGCTTACCTCAGCCTTCATCGTAATCGGGCTTTTCGTATGAAATCTTCCGTTCCTTGATTATCTGATTTCTGTAGCGATAATATGAGAGATCTAATTTTTGTCGGCATAAATCAAACAGTTGCACCAGCCTGAAAAGGTTGATTAAATTATGAGCAACCCACTTCTCGTTGGATTGGGCGCTTTTGCTCCGATCAAAATATCAAACAATAAAAATTGTAACAATCATAACTAAGTTTTTGTAGGTGAGTAGATCTCTACATAAGGTTGTGCGTAGAAGTGAGCCGCTTCTTCAAGAAATTATGACACTTTACAACTGCTTTTGCGATTCGAATTGTAAACTAATATTCCCTTCCACATTTCTGCATTTCAGCCGCGGGATGACACTCCTCTTTTTGCACTATAAAAGAGCATCGAGTGAAAGACCACTGCATTATACTGATCATCGAACTCCCACTCGCTTAATACGTATTGAGCTAATCTTGAATTCGACAAATACATGACCGTAAGAAGGTTCATCTACGCACGTTTGCTCATCTTTCAGGCCAATAATGAAACAGTATTCTACTTAGCAGCTATTTAATCAGAAGTAGGTCCAGGTCATATTTATTGCAGAAATACTTGAAGGAAATCTCTACAAGAACATAATAATACAGAGGTTGGATTAATTACTTAGAAATGACATAATATCTCACCTGTTCTCAACTGCAACTTTTGTGTATGGACTTTTTCGTTTCTCGGTCGACTTTGACATATCGACTTCTACCGCCCAGTCCAATACGCGGTAGTACTCACTGAATGGGAAACTATTATCAATATCAAGTACGTTGAAAAATGCGCAAAACAAAACGGTCATTGAAATAGAATAGGTAAAATGTACGGAAGACCTTCAAACGATGCGGAAAAACCGAAAGGAAATAAAAAGGAAAAAAGAACCACTTATTTGAAAAAAATCGTTCAAAAAAGGGGTGG